>CAKNYM010053499.1:1284934-1372099 GCA_932195095.1 Andricus curvator | reverse complement strand
AGCCCAAAGATCTGACTGAACTGGATGATGAGCTTCGTGGAGATTTTTCCGAAGAATCCGACCTCTGGACTATCAATTGTAGTGTGTACAATGCAGCGAGAACTTTGGCAGATGCAAACCGTAAAACAAAACCAACGGTTGATCATAAGACCAAAAGACGAATGCATCAACTTAGCACAAAGATAGGCTGGGCAAGACAGTACGCGTCCCGCATTCAGTGTGTGATTGACTACATAACATCTGGCAGGACTTTCACTGCCAAGGTTCGACAGTTCACGCGCGAACTGCGGATCCGTCATCACACAATCAACAAGTCAAAGCTACTGACCATCAGGCAGCATATTGTTGACAGAATACGAGTACTATCTGACGCTAGGAGAAGTCTAGAGCGGAGAGAGAGGTGGGTCAGAGAAAATCAACAGTTTTCGTCTGACCCATCTCGACTCTTCCAAGACCCTCCAGTTACTGTCGACCATCCGCCCAAACCAGAGGAGGTCGAAGCATTTTGGAGAGAAGTCTACGAAGTCCAACATCCACTTAAAGAAGGCTCAAAGAACATAAACAGCTTCAAGGAGCTGTGCAATGCCCTCATCACAGCTGAGGAGGAATGCCCACCTATCACTACCGAGGAGGTGAAAAACGTATTAAGAGGCATGAAGAACTATTCCGCTCCGGGACCAGATGGCATCAAGACCTTCTGGTGGAAGAAGTTTCCTTCAACCCACCAGCATCTGGCCCGAATTTTTACCTCATATCTAAAGTCGGAAGAGCCTATTCCGGGGTGGTTGGTGGAAGGGCGCACACTGCTCCTGCCGAAGACGGGCAACTTAGCTGACCCTAAGAATTACAGGCCAATAACTTGTCTGAACACACTGTATAAGATCTTCACAGCTATCCTAAATGATAGGATTGTTCGGACAATTGGACTTGTATGGCAAGAGATGTATGAACAAAGTGGCTCAAAGAAAGGCGTAGCAGGATGTCGGGAGAACTTGCTCATCGATAGATGTGTCTGTAAAGACGCAGCATACTATCAGCGATTTCTATCGATGGCCTGGATTGATTACCGGAAAGCTTTCGATTCAACCTCCCATAGACTTATCATCTGTCTGTTGGAAAGCCTAAAGGTTCATCCACACATCGTGAGGTGCATAGAGACATTAATGCCGCTTTGGAAAACCAGATTTACTATCTCATCTGGAAAACATCGTGTGATCACTAACAGTATCACCTTTCAGAGAGGTGTATTTCAGGGCGACACCATGAGCCCTCTCCTCTTTTGCCTCACATTATTGCCACTATCTCTCGCACTTCGCCATTCCGAAGGGTATCTCTGCGGAAAACCTGGAAACCGAAAGCATAAGGTCACTCATGTATTTTACATGGATGATCTTAAGATCTATGCTAGGAATCAAGAGAAACTACATCTAGCTCTGAAAATTGTCAAAGAGTACACTCAAGAGATTGGAATGGAATTCGGGTTAGAGAAATGCGCCAAGGTTAATTTGAAGAAAGGAAAACTTAATGGCATCCCCGAAGATCCTGAGCTCGTTGACAGAAGCGCTATACGACACCTTTGCGCTGGAGAGACCTATACATACCTGGGCGTGCCACAGAGCCGCATTCAGGACGCGACATCTATAAAGGATACTCTCCGATGCAGATACAAACGTCTCATCCGGCAGATTTGGTCTTCCGAACTGTCGGCGAGAAACAAAGTATCTGCAACGAACATGCTTGCCGTCCCGGTAGTACTCTATTCATTTGGAGTGGTTCCATGGACGAAGGACGAGCTCAGATCCCTTGATATCGGGACGCGAAAGGTTTTGCACATGAACAAGAGCATGCACCTTAAGTCTTCTGTTCCGCGACTTTACATCTCACGCCGCCTAGGTGGTCGCGGAATACTGAATCTTGAATGTCTTCACAACAGACTCATTCTGGGTACAGCACATATAGTTGCAAATGGACAAGACCCTCTTCTTAAAATGGTCAGGAAACACGAAGAAGTGGGAAAAGGGGCGTTTCTGTACAAAGCAGCGGAGGAGGCTGCTGAAACACTCGGCCTTGACTTCAATATTAGGGGTGAGCAAAATGCATCAAATCTTATCCATCTTGAATACTCACTCCTGAAGGCCCGGATTAAGAAAGCACAGGAGAAAAACTTCCACGAACAGCTCCTCGACAAGAGGATGCACGGCATCTTCCACAGAAATGTGGAAGATCAGTCGATGTCGTATGAGCTAACGTTTGCTTTCCTTAGATCACCCGGATTGAAGTCGGGCACGGAGGGCTTCATTTTGGCATGTCAAGACGGTGTCATTTCCACTCTAGCATACCGTCGCCACATTTTGAGCCAAGACATTCCCGATGATAGTTGCAGAGCGTGTCATGCACACCCCGAGCATCTAGGACACATACTATCTAGTTGTCCAACTCATGCGGGAACGACCTACATCCAAAGGCACAATGCGGCACTAAGAGTGCTTTATTACCATCTCTGTCACTCTTATGGCATTAGCCCAAATACCTCTCCGCTAAACGCTCCTAGAGAAATAGAGTCAATTGTCGAAAATGAGAAGTGCCGCATATACTGGAACTTCATATTCTCGACAATTGTTTCTGTTGCGCACTCGAGGCCTGACATAGTTCTCCTTGACTTCGAGAAACGAACCATGTTCGTTATCGAATTTTCGGCACCAGCTGACAAAAACGTCACAGCCAAGGAGAAAGAAAAGAAAGAGAGGTATAAAGACCTTATAAGGGAGTTGCGACGGTTATACCCGGAATATTCTGTTAAGCTAATCGTCTTGATCATCGGCGCTCTTGGAAGTGCCAAGGTTTCACTGGTTAATAGCCTGAAAAGCATCCCTGCGTGTCAAAAAAATGCTGAGACACTTGCGGGGAAAATGCAGAAGGCGGTCGTCCTTGGGTCGCTCCGTGTCCTCAGGGTGCACGAGGCTTTTGCCGGACCATCGTATTGAGTTCGTCGCAGACTGTAACCACCTATCTCACGGTCGTGAGACGTGGTTACAGCTGAAATTTTACCGCGATTTCGCTGGGAGCGGGTGCAATTTTTCAGATTAGCACCCGCTCCCGGCGAAATCCTGCGGTTGTCCTTATGACAAACTTTTAAATATATATATATATATAGATTTTCAGCTCCTTCTTTCTTCACCTCTGAAACAGGATGCGACCTATAGACGAGTTCAACTTGCCAATAAATAATTAAGCACCCGGGGACAAAATGGGATGAATAAATTTGAGATGGCAAGAAGGAAAGAGCAGAATGAAGAAAACTTTGGTATTAATAGGGGAAATCCGGGACACGTCTGGGTCGTAAAATATTTCTCTCCGTTTTCCTTCTGATCCTCGCGCCGTTGAGTTCCTTTTTCTTCCCTTAACATCTCTTTCCTGCTGCCTCGGCTGTCTCTCCATTTCTTTTTTCTCCCGTTCTTCTTTCCCCGCGGACCCGCGAACGTTTAAAAACGTCTCGCTTCACGTTCGCGGTACAAAGTAATTTAACATGAATTAACATAAATCACTCGAGTTCCGCACACGGTTATTCACTCACTCGTATACATTCACTGGGTGGCCGCGGTAGTCGACCTTCCACCGTTCACCCCCTCAAACCCAGTCTACAACACCCCCGACCGATTACAACGAACCGGCAGAAATTTTCAATTTTCGAACCTCCAACTGGAAGTAATTTCCGGCACGTATTTCGTCTGCTAGTTTTCATTTCTAAAATAACCTTTTTATCAACTTGCCTTTCATAATTCTCTGTACAAATTTAGGAATTAACGTTACATTTTTACCAGGAGTAGGTGAGGACTAGGGTGATTTGATTTCAAGGGATAACCTCCGGACGTGAAGAATATTGTTTTCTCATGTGATATATTTGAGGTATTAACGGCATGAAAAAACAAGTCTCGGAAAAAATATCTTATTACATATTTTTTAAATTACAATATTATTACTGATTGTCTCGTTTGAAGGACAATATTTTATTTATTCTTAATTTTTCTTCTAAATGTTCTCGACGGAACTTTTTTTCTAATATCAGTTCAACGATTTTTTGAAAATGATCCAATTAATAATATCAATCTTTGAATTTATTCATTCACTTTAACCACATTTTGTATCGCGAATTTTTCTATCTTTTCAATGTGACAGTTTGGTAGGGTTAAAAATTATAATGCACAATTCAAAAATTAATTTTTTTAATGACTTAGATTCAAGATTCTAATCAAGGAAGTTTGGAATTCTTGAAGTTTTCAACGCTTCAAGTTTGAATTCATTAATTTTGAAAGTTTCCAATTAGAAAGCATATAATTTTCAACGTTTTTATATTAATTAAATTATAAAGCTTCACAATATTCAAATTTCTTCAATTTTGAGTGGGAAAAATCACGGTGAGTTTTTATTGGTAGAAGTCACATTTTTTAGTAAAAAAATCTATCCAATCACTTTCAATATCACTTTATACTACATGCTATGATACTTATTAATAATATATTTATGATCTTTGAAATTTCTGTAATTTTGATATAAAATTATGGTTTTGAATGTGTATTACTAAAATAGTTTGAAATTTCTCAATTTTTGGAGGTTTCCAATTTTAAATTTCACAATGTTATACTATTAAGTCTTTAAAGATTTCATATTGAAAGCCTTGACTGTTTTAAATTCAATTATTTTAGATTTAAATATTCTGAATTCTTTGGTTTTAATTTTAGTCAGTTTTGAATGTAATAATTTCAGATGTAAATATTCCAAATTGTTTGGTTTCATTTAAAAACTTACAAAATGTACTGGTTTTTCAAATAAGTCAAAATCGTAGAATATTCAATTGAAAGACTTAATAGTTGCACTATTTTCATTTTGAAAGTTTTGTAATTAAAAAATTTTGAAATTCAAGCTTTAAAAATTAGAAAATTTCAGAACCAGGCATTGAAAATCCAATGATTTTTTATTTGAAATTGCAACTTAACTTACTAAAAATTTTTTTTTAATTTAAAGGCTTAAAATTGTACAAGTTCAAACTTTGGAATCATATGCTCCCTCTTTTTTCAATTGGTTATTTTTGTCTCTAATGAGCCGAAAAGTGAGGTGGTCTAGAAATCTATTTTTTAATTTTGAATCTTTTTCATGCTCATTTTGCATAAAATTATTCATGATAAAATGGATTTCTGTTCTATCTTAATTTTAAAATTGTTAAATAGAGACACTAAACAAAAGATTCGTTCCAATTTGTAGGGTTTTGTTCATGAATATTTTCTGATTTCTTTTAATTGAGTCTGAATAATTTTAACTCAATTTCTTGAAAGAAATCTTTTTATTAAAAAATTTGTTTGTAATAAGTTTGCACTAAATTTAGCAATTTTAGAAATATATATGAAATATTTTTGGATTATTTCTTTTTCCTATTTGTGAAATTGTAATAATCTAATTGAATTGGATTGAATCACCCAAAAAAATTGATAAATTCTCAAAATTGACTAATTAGCGCGAGTTAAAGTGAAAAAGGATTGAAATTTTTTGTTTTCGACCAATTTAGTTTTTATCAATTACCTAAAAAACTGTAGAACCTACAAATATTTGCTAAAGGAAAAAAATTCGCCTTGAAATTCTCTACAAGTATCAGTCCTTGAAATTAAAATTCGAACGATTTTAAAAATTGACTTTCTGGACAATACTTCTTAGGCTGAATCCAAGCGTATCCCCTTTTGATCCGGAGAGGTTCAATAACTGTGCATTCTAAAAGATACAATTTTCAAAATTCTATTCTGAAAATATTCAATTTTTAACGTTTTGAAATTGTTTTGAATAAGAAATGATCACATTTCAAGTCCTTTTTAATAAAAGTGTCCAATTCTTAAAATTTTAGTCTAAATTTTTTTTATTTTGAGTGCTTCTGATTTAAAATTTTGCAATTTCAAACACTTTAAACTTTAAACCTTTTATTTAGATATTATACAAGTTAAATTCCTTTTTATCCCATTCGAAATATATGTATCTGCATGGTTTTCAACTCAAAATCTTTCAATATATTTTTTGAATTTTAAACGCTTTTAATTCCAAAATATTAATTATTAATTATGTTTCAAAACTTTTTTAAACTCCACATAAAAATTTCGTTCACACTGTGATTTTGAAAGCAATGATAGTTAATGATATTATTTCCAGAGTGAAGGCAGCTTAAAAACTGATAAATACACTCCATCTAGTACGGCGGCTCTCATCCGAATATAACCGAACCAAGCGTTACTTAACTTCAGTGATCGAAAGATGAACCTGAAACAATTTCATGTACTCGGGTGGATACATGCAATTGCTAATTGTATTAATTTTTGGAGGAAACGTTCATGTAATGTTGAAATAGTTTTATTTCATGTCAACATCGAATTATACAAAATATTTACCGTTATTTTAATAAAATTAGAAATTATTTTTCTTCAATATTTTCATGGATGAAAATTGTATTTCTCTTTAGTAGAATTTAATGATTATCATATTATAGATAAATTATTGATTCTCTTCCATTACTCGAATATTTTCTTTTATAAAAACACCAGCAACAAACTGTAACTGTTCAAGTAATTATTCTAATAAAATAACGATTTTGTATTCTTCAAACATTTTGAATGAACTGCATTTTTAAGTAAACTGTCACCAACCACCACAAAGCTTTTTCTTTAAGAAAAAAGAATGAGAAATTGTAAAAAAGTTGGGAAACAGCTTTAGAATTTAAAAAGTTCCTGTTATTAAAAAGAAATGGTTGTGGATAAAATTAAGGTTCGTGAAATTAACCATACTCTATAGGGTATATTTTGATCGCAAAAGCCGAGAGCTATTTCTTATAAATATTGGTAAAAAATTGATGAATCAAACAACTAATTTTTCTAACACATTTGAAGTTTTTTTTTTAATAAAGAACATTTTTTTTATAATTAATAACAGCTTATTATGAATATGAAACCAATCATAAAGAATGTTATATTTTATTTGGCACCATCTTAATGCTGCTTTAGTAATAAAAGAGACTACAAATTTATATTAAAAAATTAGCTTGTTACAGATTAAGGCCCGTGTCAGTGGAAATTACTATATTTGGAGGTAAAGAAAAGAATGAGGGTAGGTCTAAGCGGGGTCAAGGGTGATAAAGGATAAACCGGATAGAAGGGTTACCCCAACCCCCCGGAAATTCGAGGTTATTATAAAGGTTTTTTATGTAATATATTTTTATAATGGAACGAGGAGAAATGCATATCCATATGCATATCAGAAATAATTTTTAAAAAGCGACAATAAGCCTGACGGTGGCAGAGAGGGGTAGCAACTTTATCAAGAGGGGTGCGGGCAGTGCCTTGCGTATCGTGCGGGGGTTTGTCCGGGGTGGAAAGTGAGGCCAATGGTGTGGGTTCGGCGACGGGGAAGCAACCATTTATTTTCCACCCCCGGGAACGAACCGGCATGCGGGCATCATTAACGCCAACCTTAACCACCCCCCATGTGTGTCTTATGGCAGATCCTCGCTCTCTTCGAGCTTTATTAACCATTTGCGGGAAGCTGCTTCGCTGGACCAATACCGACGCTATCTGCGATCGTTCGCTTTTACTATTTCAGTAGCGAGAAAGTATCTAGGCGTCCTTATATTTCAGTCTCGAACGATTTCAAATTGCATCGTTTCGAACGCAATGTTACTTCCCATCAAAGTCGCCTATTTGGCAGAATAACAGAGCCGTCGAATTTCCACTATTACAAACATGCAATTTACGTATAATTTCCTATTCTACATGAACGTGAAACATTCTGAGTTGAACTTATCCTAAAGAGTATTTTTAATTATTCTTATTTTTCAAACATTGTTAGATTAAAAAAAATATTTGAGGACCATGAGCACATAAAAAAACTGGTTGTAATAAACATTGCAGGTAACGGGTGAAACGGGGTAACGTCAAATTAGGTAATTTATATAGGGGTGAGCTCGCCATGGCGAATTGTTTATATTTTTCAAACATTGTTAGATTTAAGAAAATATTTGAGGCTCATGAACACAGAAGAAACTGGTTGAATCAAAAGTTGCAGGTAATAGGGGAAACAAAGTAACGACCAGCTAGTTAATTTATATGGGGGTAAACTCGCCGTGGTGAATAATTCAAGTTTTTATCACATTTTGAGATTATGTGGAGTTCTTCGGGAAAATGTACTTTTATAATTTTATTAAAATTTTATATTTGAAATCCTATCGTAAAAAACTTTTTTGTTCATCCTGTAAAATTTCATTTAAGTCCCTTTTCCAATTGCTATTTTCATATGACTGCAATTAATATTGAGAGATTACTCAAAGACCATAAAGTTGTATATGTATTTCTTATGAAGGCAAAAATTCTATTTGTAAATTTGCAATAGAATCCTTTAATTATTAATTACTGCAATTGTACTGTATCAGACAGAAAGTGCAACATTTTTTTCAGAACTAATCATAGTGTATGAATGAATCATTCATTTTCTAATTCAACACCCAGTTACAATGAGATAATAATTATTAATAATTAACAAAAATTATTGTTCACGTAATTTCTTATTGCTTTTCATTATCCTTCTGCGGGATTAACCTAGGAATTTTTGGTTTTATCTAACTTTCTCATCTTTTTTCGGATATTTACTTATGAACAAATATTAATCAATGAAAATCTACAAGAAACACTGTTTTAACCATTCTTTATTTTATGTATTCATTATTATTTATATTGATTATTATTTATTATTATTATTTATTATTAATATTTATATTTTCCATAGGATTATATTAAATTTTTTTGTCTTGACGTAATTATCAATCAATTGCTTAAACAATGATTCATGTTGAAATTTTCTTTTGCTACAGGAAAAAACTGTTCAAACAATTCAGCCAGGGAAAGATGAACGATAAGTCCACTTTTGACAAAATTGAGTTTATATAAAAAATCAGTAGTATAAATGTTTCTTTTTCTGCTAAATGAAGTTATTTGTTTATAAAAGTAATAAAAGTATATATTTAATATGATTTTCTCAACAATTTATGTTTTTGTTTAATTTGTAATACTCGGGAAAACTAAACGGTCCTAAGCCCATCGCCATTTCCATTAGATTATTTCACACACATGTGCCATTTTTTTCACACAATGGTTATTAAATTCATTTATTACCCTGCACATAGAAAATAATTAATTTATTTCATTGCAAATTGTTTCTCCAGAAAGTTTTTTTGTCTCTCCTCTAAAATTATAATGATTGGACTCAGCACAATTTAGCATTTCCCACTTCAATTATGTGTATTAATGTTAGCTTATTATCATTTCTGTGTAGTTAAGAATCCAAATAAAATTTGAAAAATAAAAAAACTGCAATTATCTTGGTTTATTTTAAGGGATGATTCTTATAAACAATAATAAATTGTTTAGGAGATTTTTAACATATTTAAATATCATAACAAAGTATCAACTTTCTTATTGAAAACAACTTGGGCAAAAGAAACCACACAATATAAGAATAAACGCGAAAAATACGTGATATCTCATTTTTGCTCTAAGGTGTTTTTTTGAACCCTAGAAAAGGAACTTATGTGGGTTGAATTGAAAAAGTAAATAATTATTCGTATTCTGTGATTAATTCGAAAGAAGAACCTAGCTGTATAGTCCGATACACCAAATATTAATGATTTTACTGCAAAACAAAAAATAATTATTTCAAGAATAGTTTTTATAATTGAATTTTTCTTTACTGACACTTCTTAGCAATATTTAAAAAATTGTTTTATTTTAATATATCTTGGCTGCTTTCTGCGGGGAAAACATTCCCTACAACCCTACTGTTTCCAATTTTGAAAATAAGCGAATAATATTCAAATTTAGTTATTTGTATAAGAAATGTTTTCTTTAAAAAAAAATTGTTTTAAGATTTCAGCCATAAAAAAATTTACTTTTGAAATTGGAAACCCTACATTTTTAGAAAACGTTTTTCTTGAACAGATGGGCCACCATTTATTAAAATTTAACCATTTTTCAAAAATTGGTAAGCAGCGACAGTAAGAAAAAAAATGGCAAGAAACATTATTTTCACTATTTTAAATTAACTTTTATTTGAAATGCCATTATCAGTAATATTTTTTTTTCAGAGAACTGATTTTTTGCGCAACCACCTTTACAGGCTGAAGATTGAAATAAAAAAAAAAGATTAAATGAGTTCTTGGACCACTCTAACGAATATTCGTCAAATTCTAATTCCCATATTGTTTATTTTATTTCATTGAATGATAATTGGCTCTAATTCCTATTTTTTCGAATTACCATTTGCCCTAATTTTGCTGAATGGAAATTCGAGAAAAAAATTAAGTCAAGCAGTAATTCGCAAAAATAAAAATTAGTGGAAATTTGTATTCCTTCAAATGAGTTTCGGTAAAATAAACATAAGGGCAAGTAGAATTTGTGAAATATTCATGTTTTAAAAATATTTGTAGATATATCAAATACTAAATTATATTACAAGATATTTTGTTGTTGAAAACGGTAAAGATGAATTCAGTTCGGTTGGGGTGAAAGTACTACTTTAGGCGAACTGTTATTCCAGAATAACCAGTTTCTTCCTTTTCGCAGGAGGTCCACCGCAAGGGATGCTGCATCTCGACAGATTTAAGTATCTCTCAACCCCTCGAGAGAAAAACATTTTTTTTGTGAGATCGTGGTCCAGTTTCATCCAGACTGACCGGTGCAGACCCCACCTGGACTAGAGGACCCCCAGCCGCCAATCAGGTTTTCATTCTGATTCATGTTCCTTTGATATTCAGATCCAGACTCTGTTTCGATCGAAAGAATCAAGAGGACCTTTTTCGAGTTAGTCTGTCAACGAAGTCCTACTCGCGAGGTGAAAATTTTTGTGTTTGAATTCGTTTTTGCAAAACGTGTACATTTTTATTCGAGACAATAATAAAATAATTATAATCTATTACTATCATAGTGGCGATTATAGAATTTAAGATTAGAGAAGTGCCTGATGTAAGATCAATTTGTTTATGAGTTAATAAAGTCACGCATAAAAGGGAATAAATAATATAGAAAAAATAATATTGAGGTAAGTAAACATATGGAATGTGAAAAAGAGCAAAAAAATATTTGTTTTTCACTGTTAGGATTTGCTGGAACAATGAGTAATAATATTTCTGCATGAAAATAGTTGCTTCCTTTATTAATGAGAGAAACGTGTAAAACATGATACATGGTTTTATTACCTTTTGTCGATATCGAAGCTACCCGAGGCGGTTGGTTTCATAAATATGTAATCATTATAATGCATTGTGTATGATTATTAGTACCGTCTGCATGCATCATAATGGTGCATAATTACTCTACGCACACACTCTTCGATATCAAAATACTCTTGTATGAAGGGAATTTTTCCATACGAGACGGTAACTGTTTTTAAATCAGTGGAGAAGTTATAACTTTGAAGTAAACATATACGTGACCTACAGAATAATTCTACATAATCTACAAAGAGTATGTATGTTTGTGAAAGGAAAATTATATAGTAATGACAATGAATACAATTTTTTATAATAATTCTACTTAATCCAATAACTTGAGTATAAACAGAGAAATAAAACAAATTTATTTCAGTATAAAGTCCCTGGATTTTTATATCCTAACATTAGAAAAAGTGATTTAAAAATCAATTATTCAAAAAAATGTATATGAAGAGTTTAAAATTGGTTTCAAATAATGATTAATAATTATTAATTTAGAATCAAAAGTGTTTAAAAATAAAAAAAATATAAATTGAACGATTTTGAATTAAAAACATTCCAAAATGAAACAATTGGAGATTAGGTAGAAATTTGAAGAAAGGAAACATTTTAAAATCAGAAGTTCTCAAAATTGAAAAATTTCAGATAAAAACTTTGAAAATGGGACAATTTTATTTGGAATTAAATAATCTCGAAATGGTATAAGTTCAGATTATGATTTCGAAAATAGGACAATTTCAAAACGTTCAAAATTGAATATTTTCATATTAGAATTTTAAGAATGGTATTTTGAATCCGAAGGAATTAAAATTGTGTTCTTTCTAATTAAAAGCTTTTAAAATTAAATAACTCAATATTGAAACCTTTTGCATTGAAATATTTTTCAATTTGAAGCGGCTAAAATTTGACCATTTGAAACTGAAAACTGAATTGCATGTTTCGAATTCAAAGCTTTTAAAAGTATAAAATTTTAAATTGTTATTACATAAAAAGATTATTATTTTATCATTAAAATTGATTAAAGAAATTCTTCGAGGAACAAAAAATAAATTTAGCTACATTTTCATCGTTCAAAATGAAATTTAAAAAAATAATTATTTGTTGAAACTTGCTTTTGAAACTTCTAACGTTCACTACAATATGAATTATTCTAAAAAAAATTGCGAATTGACGTAATTTTCAATGGGAAACATTTGAAATGAAAAAATTTCTACTGCAGAAAGTTGAAAATTAAACGAGTCTAAACTTAATTTTAAACTGAAAACATTTTTAATTCTTAAGAATAGTAATATTCTAATTTTCTAAACGAAAATCCTTGGAAATTTCAATTATTTAAAGTAATTTTCAATCGTTTCAGAAATAAAAATTTTCAAATTTCTAAATAATCTTTTCAAAATTCATCCATTTTAATTTTAATTGCTAATTAGGTAGCCTAATTTTCATCTACTTTGATTTCAAGCAATATAATTTTCAACTTTTTAATTTCAAATCAATTAATTTTTTACCGTTCATTTCAAATTATTATTCATTCTTAAGAGCTTCCGAAAAAATATTTTTCAACACTAAATGATTATTTTTTTAAATCTTCATTTAAAAAGCAAGAAATTTGAAGATATTACACAGAAAGTTAGAAATTAAAAAAAGAATACAAAACAAGATTGCTATGATTACATTTATTTATTTATTTTTAATTTGAGTTTGAAATGTTCAATATTTTGGAACATTTTCAAATAAAAAATAATTCCATTTGCCATTCCTAGTCCTAAAATCTTCTTATTGTGAAGGCTTGAATTTGACCAATTATTTTCTTAATTTTGCACTTTTTTAAATTTATTCTGAAGGCATGAAATTCAAAATTGTTTAATTATAAATCCGTTAAATTGAAAATTGTGTAACTATCAAGTCTCTGAATTTTATATTTTACGATTACGAAGAATTTAAAAAAACAAACAATTCAGAATATTTTAATCAAAAATTGTTATTAAATTTAAATATGACCATCAATGCTTTCAATATGAAATTGTGCAATTTAACAAATTTAACAGTGAAATTTTCTTGACATTTTCAATATTTGATTTTGAAACTATTATCGATTCCGGAGGATTTCAATTTGGAATTGTTGAATCATCAAGGCTATTAATTAAAAATTATTGCACAATATTTTCAGTTAAATTCGTGATATAAATCTGAAATATTTGAGGGTGGCATCTAAAAACAAAAACGAATTTCTGGTCATTTCCTGGATATCAGAAGTTTTCCCAGGTCATTAATGATTTTTGATTGAACTTAAAAGAGTCATAAATCGTGACAGAAAATTGTATCCGCCCTAAACCTGCTGAATGCTTGTTTTTGTGAATAAATAATGAAATGTTGATTTTTTACCATGAAGGTATTTGAAAAAAAAAACAACCTAAGCTTTCTTTCCAGTCAAAAAAAAAAAAAGAAAAAATTAACCCTTAATTTAAAAACAGTCAAATTTATTTTTGAGTCCAATTTTTACCCCTTCGTTTCTGTAAATACGTGTTCATATTTTAAAATGAAAAATTAAAAAGTCTACAATTTTTAAGAAGTAGCCTACAACATTCTGAAATTTGAAATTGGAAACCTCTACAAATGAAGAAATTTAAAACCAAGTATTTTCGAATTAAAGTTAATAATAATTATTGATAAGTATCATATCATGTAGTAAACAGTAACATTCAAAGTGATTGGATCGATTTTTCTAAACTAAAAAATGGGATTTCTATTAAAAAATTAATATTAAATAAAATAATAATATTATTGTGTAACGTTACGAATTGAACGTTTCCAAGGTTTGATTTAAAATTGAAGCATTCTTAAATTAGGATTTTCAAACTAAATCGTTAAAAATACTTAATTTTCAAGTTGTGCATAACGATTCTTAAGAATCAATCATTTCAATCTAAAGTGCAAAATTATTAACTTGAAAAACAATGATAAAGCATCCCCATGCAAGGGGAAAAACTTTGTGTTGAAGACAATTTTATAAGATGTCAAATTGACGTAAACTATTAAACTCTCATATTGACTGTATAGTCAATTATTATAGTTAATTTTAATTGAGCCAAGTAAACGGCGTATTTTTGCCTAATTTAGAGTTCTGTTATGTTTCACATAAATATAATTTAAATGAGGAAAAAGTTTTGTAAAAGTAAAAATTTAATTTCCAGTTTATTTGAAAGTGGCGTTAAAATGCCTTAGAGGGCGGAGTAAGCTTTACGCTAATAAATTGGTAAATCGTGAGTTAATTCTATTACCCTGGGATGATCCTGAGTAATAGAAGAGGGGGAGAGTTGCGAAGGTGGCGGGGTAGAAGGAAAAAAAGTGAGCCGATAAAAACGACGAGCGACAAGCTTGAAAACGAGGGTGGGCGTGTGGCAGCAGCTTTAAAACGATCATCGGGAGCGAGTTCGAACGTATCTAACCTGATAGAGTGAGAGAGAAAAAAGAAGGTATCGAAGAATTCGATAAACCTCGAAACCACCTCCGAGGGTCGGACTCGCATCGTAACGCGAATATCGCCTTCGTCCCGATTAACACGGACGTTATCGACAATATACACATCATCCAGTTTTAAATCATAAACGAAGCAATATAAAAGGAGAATTAAAAAAGAGTTTATAAATAAAAAAGTAGTTTTATATGACTCGAAATATTATTGAATTGTTAATTAAAGGATTAATTTGTGTATATTAAAAATTAAATGGAATTTAATTGCAAATTATTATTACCGTCAACCGGGGTGGACCGCTACAGTTTTTCACAAACCACGACTTATATGTGATGTACAAAATACCTAAAATGTCTCAAATTTTTAATAGCTGTTAATATGAGTTCTTTATGGTCTTTAAGACAAAAATATTCCCTAGAGTTTTGTTTGAAAAAACTTGTGAATAAATCGAAAAAAATTACTTTGAGCTGTATAGGAACAGAACGCGAGTTGGAGCTGTATACGGACTGAACCAGAACTGAAGCTCTCTGCAGTGGAGCCGACAATATTTTTTTAACGTTATTCATCAATGTGAAACTTTTTTTTTCAATATCCACAATGTATTTTAGTTGTATTCATTCGACCCGTAATCTTTGGATTTACGTTATTTGAGAATAACATAAAAACGAGGTCTTAAAAAAACCTGCTTTAGAAGGATTTTATTCCTCTCCAGGAGGGCTATAAGCGCACATAATTTCATTACAAATCAATTTTCAAATCAATCAGTTTTTTACAAACCAATACATATTTATTTATATAAAAGACAAATTAGAGACATTGCGTGATCAATTGAACTCAAGGTCAATTTAAAAATACAATTATCAAGCCTTTGATGATTTTGTTAAAATTATTGTAGGTATTCGCCCCGATTGACGATATACTATTCTTTGTATACTAAAATAAAATTCCAGTTGAAAAATTTAGTTAAATTGCAATAAGTGGGAGTTCGTTAAACTGTGAAGAGAAAAGGACTAGAGTCATCAATAATTTAATTATCATTACTAGCATTTTCGTTTGACGTCAATTAGTATCAATTTGCAAATTTAAAGTGGCTCGAATTGAGTAAGTCTGAAATCAATCAATTATTCTTTAATTCCTACGAATTATATAACACATATTTACCGAATAATAATTATTAATCGTGTTTTGAAATAAAATTTCAGGAAATGAGAAGGAAACAATTTTATAAAATGAATATTTGAAAGCAAAATTATGAATGGGTCAAAGAAGGTAGTTTTTCCGTGATTTCCTTGTCATTTTTAGCTTCGTGAGATCTTTGTAAAATGAATAATTTTCTTTTTATAGCTTACTCCATTAAATTCAAAGCTGATTTCAATGTTCTTTAAAGATTTTGTTGTTGTTTATACATTGCGATACTTTTTCTCTTTCAGAATAGACTCCTCTATATGATTCTCGAGAATTCTAGCTATAATATTTAAGCTTTTTTTCCTTTGCGCTATTATTTTAATTAGTAAAGTTGAAATCATTTAAAAATTAGTAATATTTATAAAAGTTCCTGATATCTCGATTTTTAGCAACTCTGTAAATAAACGTATACAAAAACATTTTATTTCACATTCAAGAATTGCAATATTACTATTGATGGTATTGTTTAAGAGAGAAAAGAGTATTTTTCCTGGGAAAAATTTTAACATTAACATTTATTTATTTGAAAAATCTTAATTTTTAGTAATAATAGACTAGAATGAAAGAACCAGGGAACAATTTATAATAAATCTGTATAATATTGTTATTTGATTTAAATTACTTTTACCGTAAACAAAAATTTTGAAATCGGTTAATATCTCCTGTTCCACTTGTTTGATTTGAAAATTCAAAATAAGTTTCCTATTAAGTCAGAAATTATAGTGAATTTTTCATACGTATTGTTTCTACAATTGAATAATAATGATAAATACAAATTAAAAAGAAAAAAAATGTACTCAATTTACAATTTTTTTGAAAATGTGCTGAAAACATGTTTTTTGGATTGCGTCATATGTACACATTTTATAAAAAGTTGAATATGTCGAATCTAAAATGTTTTCAGCTCATACAAACAATATAAATTATACTTTTGCTTTTTCAGAAAAAAAATCTTGCAATTTAGGAATTTTTTCGCGATTTGGAAGCGTTTCGAAAACCACAAAAAAAATTTCTCATGAAAGAAAAATAATTTTATGTTTCTTTGGTTCAAGCTGAGGAAATTGCAAGTTCGACAGATTAAAATTTTTCCAAAAAAGTGTAAATTTAACCTCATAAAAAAATAAGATTTTTGCACAATTTAAAAAAATCTAAATAAGAGGAAGTTCAAAAAATTCGTAACGCGTATTGCTGACATTAGGGTAACGCTCGAGGTGCCCCCACCCCCAAAGCGTACGTCTTTTCTAACGGAAACTTAGGTAAGACATTTTGTGATGAATTATTATTTTTTTATTATTGTTGACTATAGCAAAAACTGCATTAAAAAAAAATTCGAAACAATTTTCGAACCAATGGTAACATTTTTCTTAATTTACAAATATAAATAGACAATAGAAGAGAATAACCGATTTCAATTTTTTTTTTACTTTTTTCGGATGTCAACCCACAAATAATTTTCACACATCTGAAACGATTTGATTAATTTTATAATTTTCACTCCATCCTATTATATAAATTATGAATGAAATGTCACCAAGTCAACATTTGATTATAGTTAATAATATAAACAGGAAATGAAAATTAATAATATCAAAAATCATAAAGAAGCATGATCATGATTTGATCAGTACGTTTGATACTTTGAAAACATTTTCATATTACTATAAAAAAAATTTTATTTGCCTCGGAAATTATCTGCACGACCATTTTTCGAGGTGTTGCTGCAGTGTCTTAATTTTTATTATATTACATTAAATTTTTTTTTATAATAGCACCAGAGGTGATAAAATTCTGCTTCTAAAAAGCCGAAGTTTAAGAGAAAATTTTAATTTTATAGAAAAATATTGTAATAATTCTGGAAATAATATAAACATTTATAAATCTTTTGAAATTATTTCAGAGGCAAGTCTTCATAGAAATTTTCTAAACTATTTACAGAAGTTTAGTTTTTTTATCTCGATTTTACCCTAGGGTTAAACTTCGTACAAAAAGTCGCAACATTTCAAAGTAATGATTGTACTCACCACATGATTTACACAAATTCAAAACAATAATAATTTCATAAATATTAGTAAAGTTGATGATAATATGACAAATAATAATTATTAAAAACACGCTGTAATTATTTACACAAGTTTTAAATTTTGCGACTTTTTTGCACCAAGTTTGACCCTAGGGCAGAATGCAGGGAAAAATTCTAAAAATATCTTAACAATTTAGAAAAATACTATGAAGACTTACTTCTAAGATTTCGAGAGTTATTCCAAAAACATTATTTCAAAAACATCAAAGTTTGGCGTTCTTTCGTTAATATTTTAAAAGTTAAGGCACTTCAGTATCAGCTCAAAAAAACACGCGTCTAGATCATTTCTGCCGCTAGTGTCAGTAGTGATTTTCTTTTTTATCTGAAATTCAATTATATTTATTATTCGTAATATTTATATCAATCTTTTATGTTGATACACAAAATAAAACTAATCGGCTTTGCCAAGTTGAATAGATTTAATACAAGATTTATAATTTGCCTCGAAAGGGTGTAAAGAAAGTAGTTTTTTCGTGTTTTAAAAACATGTAAAACTGCCCCGGAACCGGGCGCGAATCGCAACTAGTCTAAACCGCGTTTCCACCCCAGGTAGTCTCGAACCCCGCGCGGGCCGCCGCGCCGCACCCACGGGAAAGCGGTTAAAACAAATGAGCGGCCAGCGCTAGCCTTAAATTAGCGCCGGCAGGGGTGGTTTTCATTTCCACCCTTAAATTAGGACTAAGCCTCGTGCCTCCAAGTTTCACGGGTTTGATCGGATGAGTTACCGCCCGTTAAAAGTTACGCCAACGCGGATTAATGTTCTCACTCCTTGCTTTCTCCGAGAGCTGGGTGTCCTTCGAGAAATTCCGAGTGGAAAAAGGTTGAGAGGAAGAAAAGAGCACTTCATTTTTATACTTTTCATTCTCGCACTTCTAAATCCTTTTTATCTTAAAGCGTCCTTTTTTATCTTCACCCCATCTCTCTCGCTGACTTTTATTCACCGGGCGCCTCTCCGAGCTTTTATGAATTACTTGTTGCGCCACCAGTTTTTCTCGAGAAAAAAATCGCTTTCGACTTTTTTTAAAGGAAGAATATCTTAATGGAAAATTAAGGAATTGCTGCTTTTAAAAATAGAAAGACCAGTTGAGGAACTTTAGAAGGAAATTCAAAATTGTTATTAAATAGAAAAAACAGAAGTGAATTTTTGTTGCGGGTGATTTTCAAGTATATGAAGTTGAATTTTTTCGCATCGAAACAAAACAAGATTCAATAAAGTTGACATGGTAACCATTTCGAATGTGATGGGTAAATCTTAACACGTGAAGCTAATTTTTTTTGCAGGTAAAGATGACTGAAATCGCTGTAAAGATTACATTTTGTTCTTTCTGTGTAGTTTTCTTCCCTGAAACCTTTTAATATTCAGCAAATAGAAATTACATTGTCAAACAGGCGGCAATACGGTTCTCTATATCAATATTTCGGCGAATCATTTCCTGAAATTGAGAGACGTACACAATTCGCTTGATTTACAATTATAAATTGATACAAAACTTATTTACGCAATACAATATATTTATAATTATTCACACATTCAGTGAAGGAATTACATTGGCTCTCTGAAGAAGTCTATCATGAAATTCTCATGTTAGTAAAGTTTCGAAATCACCAAATGAACATGAATTCCATCTAGATTCCCTCTTCTGTGAGGACAAATACTAGAAACGTAAGCACTAGTTTGCCATCAGCTTCAGAACGACTTTCGGGTGGAATACTATGCTCCGGAACTTTGATGTCGCGACCAATCAGGACTGGAAACCGCAGCGGAGTTCGAAATGAGTCGCGCACTGAAATCGCGTTTAATCCAATAGCGGTCCTTAATAATCCAATAACATAGAATCCAGGTCCGAGAATCTCGTCTAAGCAAAAGAGGGTCGGTGGAGTGGGTGGGGGTGGGAGGACGAATTGTGGGTGTTTGAGGTGATGAAGAAGTGCGGGGTGCGGAATGAGGAAGCATAGGAAACTCATACGGAAAACCACCCTTCGGCCCCTGCTCACCCCTTTCTCACCCCCTTTGACCACCTCTGTATTTCCATCGCGAGAGTCGGTCGCGGCCATGTTGCCAGAATTGCCACCACCTACCCCTTTCTCCTTTTAATACCCCCCGCCTAGTCATCTAGTCCTGTCGGGTCCGCTATGTAAATGTGAACCAACCCCACACCATCGTCCTTTCTACTCCATACCAACGACGACCGACGACTCTCGTCTCCCCCTTGAACTCCGGCCGACCACCCCCCGCGAACTGCCCCCAACTAGCAGCCCCTAAATCTAAGTCCAACGAACCAGTACACTCAGCTTAGAAAATTATTCTCGATGGAAGTGTCTTTTAGGTGGATTAAAAAATTTCAATCTTTCTAAATATGAGTTAGTTGAAAATGACTGATTGGAAAGCAAAAAGTCAGGCACTGATTCAGTTAGATAGTATTTAAGTAAGTACTTTAGTCAAAAGTGAATAATTTTCAGTTTAATTTCAATTGTGTATTGTCCTATTTGACTAATGGATTAGTCACGTTATTCTCACTAATGTTTCGCTAACTTCTTCTACTAGCAAATAGTTCAATTTTACTAACAATTTTTCCTCGATTATTTAACTTTTCACTAAAAATTAGTCAATTTTAACTACAGTTGTCGAAGCAAGAAGTCGATGAATTTGACTAATTGATATTTAGATTTAGAGAAAGAACTACTTAATTAAGACAAATGAATTAAATGACCAGTGTGGACAAATTTATGAGTTAGGGTTAAATTTCAGAAAATGATTAGCAGATTTCATCAAATAAGACTAAACGTTAGTTAAAGGAGTGAAACAAAAGTTTATATTAAAATTCTTAAAATACAAGATATATTAAATCTTGTAAAAATTTCAGATATTTAATTTTTGGGTTTCCTAACAAGTCTTACTATTTACACAAATTAAAATACGAGTTTCATTCATCGATTCTTTTTATTCTCTAAAAACGTACGTTTCGTCTCAATCCGAGTCCAGGAAAGTTTATTTATTTGCATATATAATTTTTTATTTAGCTTAAAAGCCGAATGAATCTGATTAGAAGAATATAATTTTTCTACGTGATAATTTAATAAATAATAGTTAAAAAATAATTTGATTCTTCCGAATAGGAGATATTACATTTTAGACTTTGAGAATGGTAATAATAATAAAAATGCTGCCCTAAATCATTTTATTCTCACATAATCGCACCAATAAAACCGTCCTTGTATAGAAAATGTTGTTGAACCAATAAAAAAAGGTGCTTTCATTTTGTTCTGATGACGAGTCCACATTTGCAAATTTAATTCTAAAATTAAGATATAATTGAAATTTTCGTTTGAATCCTGAAATTACTGTTTGTTCAGTACTTACACGGTATGAACGATGAGTGTGATTAAAGTATCTCTAATTAACGCGGCTATGAATAGCCACCCATTCATTTCTCATAAAGGGTTTTTCATTCATGGAGCATTGGATGAACTTTTGGATTCAAATATCGAGGCTTCCGATAATTTCGATTTTGGTTTTTCAAAATATCTTTTAATGATCAAAGCATTTAATTGCAGATTTACATATGTATCTGAATTTTGAGTGCCTTTGAAGGATTAAAGAAATATTTAAAAGTTTTAAACAGATATTAAGTTGGTATTGACTTTTATTTCAGCAGTAGAATGATTTTAACGGTGATGAGTTTTTTTCCTCATAAGGAAGAAACTAGTGCTAAAGAAACTGGTGTTGAATTAAATTAAAGTTGATTTGACCCTTTTGTTGGAAAAAATTAACTTTAATTAGGATTAATTAATAAACTAGTTAAACTACTAGTAAACCATAACTTACCATTTTTCTTTGAAAATAATTATAGAAGTTTTGAACTTGAATAATTTTCTCCTTCAGATCCTTTGAGAGTGCTTAAAATAATTCTACGAAAAAAGGAGAAAAATAATTCGACTCAATAAATGTCGCTGTTTTATTTATATTAAAATGCCTACCCATAAAATTAGGTGAGGTACTTCAAAAATAAATTTTACTAATATTTTTTTTCATGTAAAACTTTGTTTGTAGTTACCTAATTACAATGTCTAAATTGGAATTTTTTATTTGAAACGATCTCGTCATATTTTTCCAAAATAAATGTTTTAAAAAGACCTACAAGACAGAGAGATATTTACTTTTTCGATTATCACCTTACTATGCATCTAAAATTAAATTTATTGGGGGTCGAATTGAACTCGAGTTGATGACTTTTTCGAATTTTTGAATAAAATGGTTTGAAACCTTTTGTAAAATCTTTTTTCTAGACCAAAAGTAAAAAATCATTTGGCGAAGACCCAAAAAGTTTTTCTTTCTTAAAGAACCCCAAAAAATAAAAAAATTAAAAATCTGTAAAAACCACGTTCATAACTATTTCGATTCTCGTTCTGTTAAAACCACGTATACAAACGTATTTTGAGGTGCTGGTTACGGACATAACCTCGAAAATATTCGCGAATGACATTTTCAAGATCAATTTGAAAAAATAGTTATTAAATTGCCACAAATAGCAATATTATTGGTAATTTTTCGAGAAATAAAAAAAATTATAAACATTTATAATTTATTGATGAAACAGAATGTATTCAATATTGCAATTAATAAAAAAATAGTGAAATTTATTCAAATGATTCAAACATATTATCATTAAGGCTTATTGAAATATTTGATCGATTCGAATTTCTTTGATTACAACAAATTTCTTCGTTCTTCAATTTTATTTGAATAAAAATTTAATAAAAAAAATGTTTTCATTATTTTTGTCTTTTTTCAGAAAAATACAAATGCTTTTGTGCGAAATTAAGGAAATGAGTATAAAGTGATTATAATTTTCTGAAAAAACCAAAACGTTGAAAAAATCAGTTATTAATAATAAAATTTTTCAGTATTTTTGTACTTTTTGTCAAAAATACAAGTGATTTTTTATCACAACCGACACATATTTTACTTTTGGACTAGAAAGTTCAGCTATAGGTTTCATACCATTTATTCAAAAATTCAGAAAAGTCTTCAAAGTGAAGATGTATGCATATATTGTAGCTTGAAATCCATTAATAAAAATGAAATGTGCTGTTAAATAAATAAAAAGAAAACAAACATTGTTTATTTGATACTTGTCTTCATGTTATGAACAGAATGAAAAAGGATTTATTCACTTTTGATTTAGCCAAGGCATATTTTACTGATTATTCATGATCTAATGATATCAATTTACAATTTCTTATTCACATATGAAATCAGAAAACCATTTTATAGATTATTATATTTTCAATTCAAAACCAATTTTAGTTATCTAAAATTATCCTATATTATAAGAGAAATATTGGAAAGTAATTCTGAATTTTAAAAAGTATTTATATGTTTCATAAGTTTAACGCATTTGCGTACTGAATTTACAATCAGAAATTAAATTTTTTTGAAAAAAATCATTTGAATTTATAGATAGACTTCAAAACCGAGAAGAAAATTGTTTTCGCTAACTTAAGTTTGATAATCGAGTTGATGATATTCCAAACATATAGAAACATTGTCTCAATTTTGTCAAAAAATGAAAGACATTTTCCCCAATACCCGCGCCGGAACTTGCGACTTACACGTTCAGAATCTAAGTTGGTCTTTACTCGATTGGTGACGTCACAGCGAAGTAAAGTGGCATTTAGTTCTCTAGAGAACTAAGTAATGCCATGCGCATCGCCAATCTACCCCTTCTCCCTGAAACTGCGCATCGCAACTTAGATTCTTCTGAACGAACGTGCTCGCGGGATACATGATTTACCACGCTCGCGTAGCAAACTTCATGCTCGTCGGTAATCGACGCTGTATCCCACTTGTTGTACAATCTACTATTGTTCGCTTACTCCTCAATTTAATTGCGAAGCTCTTTCACCCGTGTGGAAAAATTTCATGGCAGTCTGGCGTCAGGCCTAGCCCAGGTTTGCCTTCATCTACACTGTCTAGTATGGAACATCTTATCTGGCCCAGATCTGGCGCTAGTCTTGTCCAGGTCTGACATTATCTAGACCGTCTAGGCTGGAAGGTCTGTTGTGGCCCAGGACTGGAGCTCCTCAGTTATCCAAGAACAATACAAATTCTAAGTTCAGTCTAGACTGTCTGGTCTGGCCCAGGATTGGCGCTGCTCAGCTATCCAAAAGCAATACAAATTCTAAGTTTAATTTGGAAGGTCTGGCCTGGTCCAGGACTAGCGCTGATCAGCTATACGAGAACAAAAAAGTTATAAGTTCGATCAGCCAATTTTTTCTTTACAGATTTCGAAAAAGTTACAGGATGTCTGAAATGATAGAAAATAAGAAATATACACTATCAAAACAAACATTTTTTTTCTTTCTACCTTGCCAGTCTGTTCTGGTCCAGGCTTGTCTAGTGAAAAATTATTTTTTCCAAGTCATTAAAAAAATGAAGGCCAGCCAGCAGCTGACCGGCCTCCAACTAGTGACTTATCAGACATTAACGGCTGAACATACCGTCTGGCCTGGCCCTAGTAAAAAAAAGCGTTACTCTTTTATTCAGGCCCATGTCGGACCATTTGATCAGCGTCAAGACTAGAAACCAGACGGCCTGGACCGGGCCATTGCCAGAAAATTTTTACACACGGGCAGTCTAAGAACGAATCTTTTTATTTCCCTAATGTCTTTTCAAGCGAATGTAACAATCTGCTGGTATCGATAGATAGCTTCTTTTTTTTCTTTCTCTCTACAAGACAGCAAAAGTGCTCATATCATGTTGATAGCAGAAGCAGCCACCATGAAACACGCCGACGAGTTTCCGGCTGGCTTCCGGCAGTGTCAATCTGCTGCTCTCTGTACTTCGCATCAGGGTTTGCGTTATTTCGAGCGAAAAGGTTGACCCATCCATTGTACCCGAAAAACCGACTCGATTTCCCACATTGCTGCGAATTTACATGCACGCACGCCAAGTGGGTATACGGCGGCCATTTCCGCCGCACCGAGTTCTAAGCGCGCTAAATAATGGCCGCTAGAAATCCAGGGGGTCGAAATGTCCGTGCATACTGAGAGTCATACCGGGGTTTTGCACGAGTGTGCGAATTTCCTTGCTCGTAGGTGTGCCAATCTAAAACACGATATACGAAGCTAAATGCATACGTAACATAGGCATGTGTGTATGAATAAGTTTGTTTATGCCCGTGTGTACGAGTGTCTGTGAATGTGTGAAAATGTCTTCAAATGTGTGTGAATGTGGGTATGGTGGTGAATGTGGGTATGGTAGTGTGTGTGGGTGGATATTAATTTAGGCACGCGGTCCTTTCGCCCCTTTCAGCCCCACCGACCCCGCGAGCTAAGAAAAATGCCTCCACGTTGGAGAGCTGCTTCGTGTACCGTTGGAGTTTAATCTCGAAAGTGTGAGTCCGTGTGTGTTAATGTGTCTGCCCACACTACTGTCCAAAGTCCACATACGATGTACTTCCGTCCACATGCTTCGTTCCAACGGTGAATTCGAGATGTAGTGGTGTTAGTATGGTGGGGCGCACTCACAAACGGGGAGATAGAAGAGGGTGTTGGGAGGCGAGTCGATTCGGGCCACGAGGCGGTGGGAGGTTTGGCTAAAGGCTGAGAAAGGTGGGAGGAAAGGGGGATGTAAGAAAAATGCGGAAATGAGACGGAGGGTGCAAAGAGAAGGAGAGAAGCTGGGGTTGGCTTGGGGGGTGGAGAGAACGAAAGGGTGAAAGAGGGAGCAGAGAGCAACGGAGAAGAACGCTTAGAATTCGCACATACTCTCTTCGCAGTAACTCTATATTCGGAATATTAAACTTTCATGCTAAAAGGTTTTGTTCATTAAAATTTAAATGTTTACTGTTTCAATTGTAATAGTATACGAGTACGCTTTTAATTTCGATTTCATTTTTTTATTAAAGTGTATTCGAAACTAGAATTTGACTCCATGTTTGTTAAATGCTAAATTCAAGTATCGGGCTTGATATGTTTTTGATTTGAGTAATTAGAAGTGTTCATACGAAAAGAATTTTAGGAAAATTTTGAAATTTAATTTCTTGAAATAATTAATAGTAATTGATAATACTTTATTAGACGCTTTGAATTTATAAAAATTATAAATATAAGCTTTTGATTTAAGAGACGAAGTCAAGCAACATGTTTAAGAAGATGTCGAAATTCTGAAACACCAAAGAATAATTTTAAAAATGATTGATGAATTCCAAATTAAAAAGATAAAAATTGTACAATTTTAAACTGAAAACGCTTCAAATTGAATACTTAAAGAATACAAAATTATTTTGATTTGAATCATTGTCCAAAAATTATAATTTCAAATTAAAGAATTAACTAATTCTATACAAAAATTTTAATTAAACGCTTCATCAAATCTACGCCACTGAATCAGATAAAATCAATATTTTAATATTATTATAGCATTTAGGCAATATGAAACATCCATGCAATCCATACAAGAGAAAACAAAACTTTTAATAAGTGTGTTTTGTTTGTCTATCTAAGCTCGAAAATTTATATTTCGAAACATATTTTTGTTTTCTTCTAGGTATAAAATACCTTTTTTAAACAACATTTTTTGCTTTAATTCATGAATAAGGTATCTAAAAAATTATTAAACATTACTTCATTCAACACTCAATGTAAATCATGTGAAAGAATTCTTATTGTAAAAACTGGCAAAAACAGAATTCAGTTACTTCTACATGTTTTCTAGTCAATATACATTAATATATAGCAATATACATTTTTTACATATTGTACGATTTGTATTACCTTAGTTTAATAACCTTATAACATTACTTTAATTCTCATGACGAAACATTTATACTAAAAAAAGTCTAAACTCTGAGAATCAATCCTTCCATTCAAAATTTAAGAAGAAAAAGAAACAAATGAATAGAAAGAGGAAAGAAAGAGAAGGCGACCTCCGAATCCCTTTCTTCTTTTCTTTCTCTCGTCTTTCTTTATTTCCCCCTTTTTAAATCTTTAAGCAAAAATATTTATAAAAGTTTAGCAACGTTTTGGTGTTCATCCAATAGCATTGTGAAATAAAAAAAATTAAAGCTTTCATAAAATGAACATATCAGAACACATAAAAAAACTGAAATGTTCTTTCCATGAACGTCGACAGAATACTGAGAAACTAAGTTGGAATTATTTTTTAAAAATTTTGTCATAAAAAGTTAAATTTTTGATGTTAAAGATAAATTTACATTTTTATTTGTGCTGAAGTTAATATCTCTAACGTTTATGAAATTTGATAACATTTTTTTTTGTAATTTATTATACAGTAATCTAATTCGTTTGACGCATCCTTCAAAATGTCCTAAACAATTCTTCGGCATGATACCAATAGTGAATCACCCTTCAGCAATAAGGCCGCCCACTCTAATCCTCACCAGAAAATATAAAAAAATAAAATAAATATTAATAATGATTAAACTTGTCTCTCACATAAAGTTTTCGTATCAGACCTTACAATAAATTACGAAGAAGTGAGTGACAATCTGTAAGATTTCTAGAATGCTGATAAATACATTTCTTGTCCAACTTGAAGTTTTTGAACATGATCCTAATGTTAAGTAGTTCTCTGCTGGTAACCAATTCCATTTCAAATCAAGCAGAGAGGTCCAGTTCAGGGTGTCACAATAATTTGGTATTTTGATATATCATTCTCTGGTGAAAATAAAGGAAGACGTATTTCACAGTTTTATAAAAAAAACTTTGTTTGATTTGTTGGAATCATTCGAAGATTACCTACGAATTCTTATAAATGGACAGTATGTAAAAAAAATAGATGGTAAAATGTACTACATATCTCCTGAGTTTCGCGCTTAGTAAACCACTGCTTCACATTGTTTTGTTTTCAATCAAATTTTTCTCAGAAACAAAGAAAGATACAAGCAATTTTTCACATGAAAGTTTACACATCTAGAAAAGTTCTACAAAAGATAACGGCTTAAAAAATGTTTAGGCCGCCATAAAACTGAGGATGCTTTCCTGTATATAAAGAGAAAATGTAACAAAATATGAGAAAAAATTAAAAAAAGGCGGGGCTTTCTAAAAAAGCTTCTTTATTTTTTTCTTAGCATTTTGAAAACATGATAAGAAGATTTTCAGAAAAACCCAACCATTTCAACCAATTTTTAAGATGTTTAAACTATTATCTTAACTTTTTTTATATCTTTTGTTATTTCCGATAAAAATGTGAGAAGCTGATTTTTCAAAAATAATTTTTTTCAATGTGAAGCAGTGCTTTACAAAGAACGAAACTCACTCAGGAGATATATAGTACATATTACCATATATTTAAAAAAAGTTAAATTTTTGAAAAGTGGGGTTTCTCAGTGAATCCACTCATGATCATTTTAGAAAAGCAGCCGAAATTTGTTATCTTCGAAATTTAAAAAATTTTTTTAGGTTTAGTTGATAAAGCAAGAATTCCCACGTCGAATAAAAAAATATAATACCGAGTGCCTGCACGCATTCGGATAATACTGCATTATGAAGAAAAATGTCTGCTATTGTTTGAGAATTCGCTGGTAATCTTCCTAAAAAATGAAAAATAAACATTTAAGCTCAAACTGTAAAATACGTGTCACTTTATTTTTACTCTAGAGTGATATATCCAAATAAAAAATAATGTTGACACCATGTCCTAGACTTTTCTTGAAATTTATCCTGATTTTAAATGGAGTTAGTATTTACCAGTACAGCCTTCACCCTAGTCACTATCAATTTTTAGTTGACCTCATCGGAACTTTTCAAAACACATTTGGTCTCTTGGTTCAAAAATCTGAAACATGCGATGCATCCATTTTTCTCAATGAGGTCCGAATTCTGCGAATATCGGAAGTTATGACGAAGTCATTGTCGCCGGTGGTCTTCCTGCGTTAGACAAACACAGAGGCTCAGTTGAGCGTGGGTTTAAGCGACTTGTGTGTTGGTTAGCTGGTTCTGGATATAGGAGATGGTCGGGGTTTGTCCCTTGCTAAGCCAGTGTTAAGGGTGGCTAGAGAGTAGTAGATGGAACCCGCAGCAAGGTGGGTGGTGAGGAATAGAGACAAGAGAGGAAGAGAAGGCAGAGGAGAGAGAAGAGAGAGAGAAGCGAAAGAGACAGAATGGATGGAGGAGTTGGTTGGGTGAGCAGAGAGGATGAGGAAGGAGAAGAAAATAGAGGAAGAGAGAGGAAGAGAGACTGAGTGAGTCCATAGGTCGGCAGTCTTACAGATCAATAAAGCTAACCACCCTTCTCAGCCACCCACCCACTCCCAACCCCCGACACCTCAAGAACAAACCCCAATATGTCTGACAACAATGCCCGTCCATTGGATTAGACGCTTCCGCCGCTTCACCGACACCCAACCTCCAGTTTACACCGTTTCAGCGTTCAACTCACTGGCACTCTTTACTATCGCCGTTCACGGTTCCTCTGAGTTTTCATCACCCCACGGCACTCTTTTACCCTCTTGTCGATCGTCAAGGGTATTTCCCGACTCCTCTTCGAATCTTCCGGACACTGGAGTTCTTGAATCTCGAAGCCACTCTACTTCCACCCTCGCTAATTACCTCTATTTGAGCGAGTCACGTCCTACAAATCCTCCCTCGTGATTTGCCGGATTCACACCCACTAATTAGGAGGAAGAGGTTTCGATATTAGGTATGGATTAAAATTTGGCATGTCCAAATACCTCCTGAAGATAAACCTTTATCGGGTAAATCAACGGGAAAACGATGAGAGAATTAATTGCATGTGGATGCTAGGTGTCTGTAGATATATATAGCTGCTTCATCTTTGATTACGCCACTGTAGAATAAAGGAGGCAGAAAGAGGATAAAATTTGAAAGTAATAAGCATTAATGTGCACCTTTATGTTGATTATTACCTTAATTATTATGCAGTTGAGATAAATTCTTAGAAAATGGGAAAGGTTTTTTTAGGTTAAAGATGTAATTTCTGAGACACGGTGTCTTTTACTTTTCTTGCATTCCCTATCAGATTCAAATTTTGAACTCATTTGGGCTAATGTATAGAATTCCTGAAAATAAAACAAAAATTTAACCATCAAATTTGGACAACCAATACAAAATGGTAAATATTGGGCATGCTTTCATATTGTGATTTGATAATAATAAAAATAAAAAAGACGACAGAAATAAAAAAAAGAAGGAAGGGGATTTGGGTGGTTGCTTTCTCATTTTTCTTTCCTTTTTTTTATTTTTGTCCAAAGGAACAAATTTTTGTTTTCTTGTTTTTAGGAATTGCAATAGGAGCATTTTCTGGTGGTTGTCCAAATTTGATCGTTAGATTCTTGTTTTATTTTCCGGAATTCTATACATTAACTTGAGTATTGGACGTTAAACGGGATTTTGAATTTGATTTTAATCTAATTTAAAATTCTTAAATTTCATTTGGGTTAATGTTAATACTCTCCTGAATTAAACTTTTGAATCTCAATTTTTGGATAACACCTGGAAAATCAACTAAATTTCTAGTTGATTTTAGTAGTTTTATACTTATCTTACTTTATTCTATCTTACCAGTTTTTTGTTAACAAAAATTGAATTTTACATAATTTAAGAAATATTTTCTTGCTAAATTGTACAAAAAATTGTTTGTTGAAAATAAATATTTTACCTCAAGGAAAATGAAGAGGATTTTTTCGTTTAGTTGCATTGATAGTTTAAAAATAATATAAATCTCACAAAAACATCTGCGATGCTGAAAAATCGCGTCCGGATCATGCCAATCCCCTGTATATGTCACATTGCGGCAAGTCACATTTGCAGCAAGTCACGTCGCGGCATCTCTCATTCGGAAAAAATGTGTATTTCACAAAAAATTAGCAAAAAGGAGCAAGGGACTTAAATTATTTCTTTGACCAATCACAGCGGTGTCTCCCACCGTGGGACGTTGGAAAGTGGTAAGGATGTGAAATACATTATTTTTGGAACAGGGGTATCTTCCCGCACTTTTGCCAATTTTTTCTGGACTTCAAATTTTTCCAAATGAGAAATGTCACAATGTGACTTGCCACAAATGTGACTCGCCGCAAATGTGAGTTGCCAATTTCGTGTGGACTTCAAATTTTTGCGAATGAGAGGTGCCGCAATGTTACTTGCCGCAAATGCGATTTGCCGCAATATGACTTGCCAGGGGTTGGTATGGCTCGACCCCAAAAATGCCGCTGAGTAAAAAGTTATCAGCATAATCAGCATAGTGGGTGAAATAAAAGATCGCCAAATATATTTCAAAGATACCTAAATTTTTTATTGTATCAAATTGACAAAATTACCGAATATTTGAGAATGTATGAAAAACGTATCCAACATACATAGGAGTTTATTTCGGAATTTTTTGAGTAATTATTTTATTTTTAATATATTTTTCCTTCTTTTAGTGTTTTTATACAAATATATTTTTTAATAAAATACATTTTTCATGGGTTTTAATCATTTATTACAACTTTATAAAAATTATCACTCTTTTGTCTGTTGGAATAATTGTTCTATTTTGAATATCGCGCCAGTTGTTTATTTTTTTCTGCTGCTTTGGAAATGCTATATTTGAGAAATTCAACATATTCATCGCAAGTGTTGACAATCCGCAGGGACTTTCCACCTCAAATATGGACTTGAGCTTCCAAGATACAAAAAAAATTGCCCCCCGATAATCATTCGTTGCGCTAGCATTTGGAATTGATTTTTTCAGGTGAGTTTTCTAGGTTACATTACCCCCTACATGAGCCTTAAAATTACTTGACAAGCTTTGGTTTCTCAAGCTATGTTGATTGTACTAATAACTTTTTACTTGGGCCTAAAAAGTCAAGATGATTAGATTCATTGGTAATAGCACTGAAAAGTGTCTTTGTGGCATTACGATCAAATTTAAAAAAAAAATTCTCAACATTGGGCAAGTCAATTGAAAATTTCAAAGTTTTTTAATGATTTGTTCATGGAAAAATTTTTCTTTAATTCTTTGGCTAAAGCTTATGGATATGAATGTACCTTAATAAACCTTAGATGGCAAAAAAGTAAGAAAAAAAGTGTTCTGTTGAAATATATGATATTTAAAAAAATGACGAAGCATGCACAGTTATGAATAATTGTACCTAAAGATGCACAAAAAAACTTTTTATTTTGGATCATGTTTCAGGATCCGTAAAAAATTTTCGTTATCTTCTGAATTATGTTTAGATGGAAAAATGATTTTCCTACTTTTTTCATCTGAGGTTATTTCCTTTCATAAACTTTACCAAAAGAAATTGAAAAAAAGTTTTTTTCTATGCATAAAAAGTTTAAAAAAATTTTAATTTGACAATTTATAATTAACTTGTTCAATGATGAGAAACTTAAAAAAAAAATTGTTTCGTAATGCCACACATAATCTTTTCAGTGTTATTACCAATGTTATTACCAATCATTTGGAGTTATTTTCGGCACATCCTAATGCATATAGTTAGTAGTGATATTGATATTATAAACGCACTGTCTATGGTTAAGGAATTATCCGTGAGACTAAACCCTTTTCCAAATCGTTCAGGGCTAACGTTACGTGCAAAATCTTTCAAACTAATTGATTAGTAAATATTTTGCAAGACAGATTCCTGGATATTCATCTAGCGGAGTTACGTTGACATTTTTTTACCAATCCGTTCAAAAGTGAAAGCTCCAGGTCGACTGAATTGCTAAAAAATCTAAGTTTGGCGAAATTTGGGGAAAAATATTTATAATAATATATATAAAGAAACTTTTTTATAAAGTACACTACAGAAATTTGAAAATCAATTTTTAAACGCCAAATTAAACTTTATACAACTTGGCGGGATTCTATTATACCATAATTCTCCCATAACCAGCAATTTTGTATTAAAATCATTTTGCTTACAACATTCAATCCCGTCAAGTTTTACAATGTATAATATGTCTTCTTAAAATTTATTAAAAATGCATGTAGAGCACTTTATAAAGAAGTTTCATTATAATATATTTTATTATGAATATTTTATCCTAAATTACTTGGCAAGCTTTGATTTTCAAATTCATACAGTTGCACTCGTCAGATTTTTTGCATCGAAGATGGTTTTGTGGGATTTCATCTTTTTTTTAATTGAAAAAATGAGATAGACACGCTGAATTAATAAAATTTAAATTAAATTACTAATTTACTAAATACAAAAAATTAAAGTAATTGTTTACAAAATTTTGATAAAAATTAATTAAATTGATGTATTTTTTAATTCACTGAGATAGTACCATATCATTAAATTCAAATTTCGATTGGATTTTTCAATTTTAATTCAAAATGGAAAGAGTGGCTAGGTTCACTGAACTTAACCAATACTTTATTTTTTATATTTTCTTGAATAATAAAAGCATCATTGTTAAATGATTGAAAAAATTAAATTTCTCACCTGTGCTCATCTCTGCAACCTTATCTTTCCAAACGATTTACATAAAATGTTAATGTTAATGCTATGCTTTTGTCAATATATTACCAGAAGAAAAGAAAATTATATATTAATGCTTCAAATGTATCATGTCTAAATCTTTCTCTTCCGTATCCTGAAATTAAAAAAATCGATTTAGCGATAAGTAGTTGATTATTCCAGTTCAAAGTGTATCCGTCTTTACCCCTTATCAGTGTGGGGGTAAGCTATCCAGTTTCAATAAAAACCAAAAAATTGATTCTCAGTAATATCGTCGCTTCAAAGTAAATTAAATAAATATGATAATTAACAACATAAAAATAAGTGTTTATCTTCAGTAAAAGCATAAAACCGTATATGTTTTGCTTTTCATACAAACTTATAAATACAAGGACACAACATTCAAAAATAATCCTGGCAATATTAGGAATCATTTTCGTGAAAAGTATTTAAAAACTGTTCATCAGAGTATTTGATCAAACGTTATCATCTAATTTAGGTATACACCATATATAAATATTATTTTCATCAAAATTTATTGACGTAACTGGAGGAAACAGCCTTTAAAGTGAAGTTTGACATTTGTTTTACAGCAATCTAAAATCTTTCGGCTTTTTATCTAGAAAGAAAAGAAAGAAAATTATGAAATATAAATTTATGATTGAATCCGTTTCCCCAACGTGTTCTTGTTTGCCCCGGTTATTACTTTATATCAGAATATTATTTATTGATTCATACATTAAGAAAAAACTCTGAATAGCGTCCAAAAATTAATTTTCCTAACTTATTCATCTCTTCAAATTAAAAGATACTTTCTACATCTAAATTAGTTAAATATGACTAATTGAAAAGCAAAAAGTCAGTGATTCAATTAGTTATTATTTGACCAATTGTTAATTAGTCTTCAAAAAGACAAACATTTTAGGTAGTCTTATTTGACTAAAAAGTTACTTAAATTACTTGCACTAATGTTCGCGTACATTCCTCTCCTGACAGTTTTCGACTAAAAATCAAATTACTTTGAATAAATTAGTAAAGTAAGGAGTGGTGATCCGCGCTTACCGGTTAAACGTTTAAACAATTGAAACAATTTATACGTTTAACCTTTAGATACTCAACCTATAGAAAAGTTCATTAGGTTAAACTTTTGATCTTTTTCTTTTTATTTACGCTAACTTTTTTTATTGGCCTAAATGTTGCGTAGTCCGATAAACACACTCTGTGTAGTCCGAATTTAAAAGTGTTCAATCCGAAATTAAAGAGTGTAATGGAAAACTAACTTTATTAAAAATGAACTTCAATGTTTATTTAAACTATTATTTTTTAGTTTATTTATTATCAAAATTTTCATTTATTTATCTCAGACTTCTCAGTCTTTCCCTATTCGCCTCTTTCCCTTTTTTTATCGTTTTTCCATATAAATGCGAACTGAATTAATAGAGCTCAACCAGAAAATGAACATTTTTTGTGGAGCTAATTCTTTTCAGTTGAATAGTCTGCTGTTGTATTCTCGCTCGAGAATTAATCTTGTTAGAGTGCAAATTTTATTATTTGGTTGAAGATTCAATTCGTTTGATAAAAATACAATACGTTTGTTAAACAGTCTTCCTTTTGGTTGATACTTCCAATTTTTTGTTGAAAATTTGTCTTTTCGGGTTAAAAATTCAACTATTTGGTTGTAAATTAACTTTTTTTGTTGAAAATTCCACAATTTGGTTTAAATTTTTTTCTTTTTGAATACAAAATGTTTTTTGGTTAAAAATTCAACAATTGGTTGGAATTGAACTGTTTTGTAGAAAATTCAACAATTTTGTTGAAATTTGGTTTCCTTACAGATTGAAAAATCTTTCTTAGTTGAAAATTCAACTATTTTGGTAACATTGCCATCTTTTTTTGGTTAAAAATGCAACTGTTTCCTTGAAAATTAATCTGTTTTGGTTGAGCAATTGAGCATTCAACTATTTTGTATTCTACTGCTCTTCATTTCAAATGAAATTTTTTTGTAGAAATACCAACTATTATATTTGCCTTCCAAAATTAATTTTTCTGTTGGCAATTTAACTATACCCTTTTCGGTTCAAAATTTCTATTTTTTAGATGAAAATTCATCTCTATTGTTGAACATTTAACTATTTTGCGCAAAATGCTATCTTTTTTTTTGGTTAAAACGTTTTTCTTTAAAAAATTAATCTTCTTAGTAGAAAATTCATCTTCTCAGTTGAAAATTGAATCATGTGGTTGAAAATTCATCTATTTAGTTAAAAGTGCAATATTTTTTCTGAAAATGTTTGAAATTTGAAGCGTTTTGCATTGAACTTAATATAGTACCTACATTAATTTTATTTGAAATAATGTATTCCCCTATTTTCAAAAAGAAGCTTCTTATTTCCCCTGTTTTTAGAGCATTTTGGATTGTGAAGCCTGTTATCGATATAGCTGCACAAAATTTTTTTTGCCAACAATTAGTTGAATTTAACAAATCGTTGGTCAAATCTAACTAATTTTTTTTTTTTTAAGTCTTTTGAATTCCAATATTTTACCCAAGAAACGCATATCTGTCTCTTTTTTACTGAAGAAAAATAATGAGAAAAGAGCTCCTTATTTGAAAATTTAATAACTCCAACTAACGTGTGAAAGAAGTCGTACATTGTCTGACCTTCCGCGTGGAATTAGCTTTCCTCCTGGGGGTTGGTTTTTCGAGCTTCCCTTCTACTGGCTCGTAAGTGGATGTGCGCGCCAGCGGAACGTTGAGAATGTCCCACACAAGCGCGATGGTCAGTGGCGGTGTAGGTGGTTCTCACACAGATATCCGCACACCAACTTGAAGGACCCTTTCAGGATATTTTCTCAGTTCTTTCTTGCATGGCCCCTCGCCCTAAGCAGTCGAGGAAAGGGGTTGGCTTGAGGTCCTGGCGTAAGACCCCCACCAGCTATGCTCCTTATTGATCGTCCTTCGTTCCTCCTCTCGTCCGCTTGCTTTCTCCTTCTCCTTTATCCTCATCGCTTAGGTCCTCCCCTGCAAGCCATCCACCCGCCTTTGTGGCCCACCAGCCGAAAACCACCCCCGCCAATAGTAACCCCCGGTACAAAGGATCTCCGTGATCCGGTGCTCCGCGAGCGGTGCACCCACACTACCATCCTTGACCAAGCTTTTCTGTATTAGTGTGTAGTTGGGACGTCTATAGTTACTTCCTATATATCCAAATTGCCATGCTCTTGGCCGGAAAATTAATTATAACTATACGATCCTCAATTTTTCTTTCTAATTTCAACCCTCCATTGGGACGAAACTAATCGCCCGTTTCCAGAATGATCGAGTGCTGCAAATCATTGCCTCGCCATTATCAGCAAATAATTACCCGTATCTTTTATATCTCCGATTCCACGAGCCGAAAAGGCGTATTATAGATATTTCTGGTCGAAGTCGGATTTCGAAGCTCAGTTTTCCTAAATTTTCGATATTTTGATTACGGAGTTTAAAGAGATTTATTTTGATTCATTATATCAGTATGCACTAGGCAGTAGGGTGGTTAAAAAAACGAAGTTCAAATTTCTTTTCGGATAATGGCTCGTTTTGTGAGGTTCCGAAAAAAAGAAAATGGGTATTTTTTTATCAGATAATGTAAGTTTTGACTAGAATAATGCAGAAAAGTGTGGTTTTTTGCATATTTTTCAACGAATTTCATTAGATCCTTCTATATTTTGATACTTTTCATTCCTTACCCAGAATTTTTAAAACAATTTTCATTTCATTAAACAATTTTTGTTCAAAAAATATCAACAATTTACACCTTCTCTTAGTAACTTGAACTATTGAATTCTAATCGGAAATCAACACCAGTGATAAACTAATTATTTCACGTTATTCAAAAAAGTTATCATTTTGGCAAAAAAATATATTAAAAAGAATGAAAATTATTTAAACAATTATTAGTAAGTAATATAAAATATCATCATAGGGAAGTTAATGAATTATTTGCCGAAATTCGGGACGACTAGTCCAATATTTTTCATAAGCTTGTCTAGTCGTCCCGAATTGTCGGTTCTAAGTATATATTAGAGGAGGCTTCAAATTTATACCTGATGATTTTTTTTCTGGAAAAAGAAATTTCGTAATTTAAAAAAAAAATGGTAAAAAAAAAGAACTTGTACTTCTTTTTGTAAATTAAAGTTCAGTTACTTGCTAAGAAATGTTTAAGGAATAATTTAAATCCAATATCTTTTTATTGTGAACCACCCAATTCACTTGTATTGTGCTCGTTAAATGCCCGAAAAATACAAAACAGCCGTTTTAAATAAAATTCATGCTAAAGACGGTATTTTTTTTGAATTTTTTCAACATGAAATATTTTAATCGATAAGTGTCAAGTAAAAAGTTACTATTTTCACAAATTAACGACAGAGTTAATGAATGTTAAGAATTGAAAACAATTATTTTTATTAAAACATTATTCAAACAATTAATATCACTTGCTCTTTTTCATAGGAAAGATGTTGAAAAATCTATTTTTTTTCGAATCTATTCCACTAAATCGCTTATTATACAACATTTTCTCGATTAAATAAATCTAAAGAAATGATTATATATAACGCAACTGAAAAAACATCAAAAAAATTATCATTATTTTAATAATTAGGGTATGAGTTCTGAGGTAAGAAAATACTGAATAATAAGCGACGTAGTGTAAGAAATTCAAAGAGAATAAAATTTTCTCTACCCTTCTTATTAAAAGGCGCATGTTAATGCGCTATCTTCTACAAAAAAAAATTAGTCCTAACATTTATGAACTGCATCATTAATTCAAGTAAATTGTAACTTTTCAATATTTACAGGTGAAAAAATGACGTAAACAAATTGAATTTTTCAAATAAACGCAAATTGACTTTCACAAAAAGTATTACTTTTAACATTCATTAACTCTGTCATTGATTCAGGAGAATAGTATTTTTTCAAGATTTTCAAGGGAAAAATTGTAGAAATAAATAAGAAGATTGAATAATTACTAAATATGTTAAAAAAGAAATATTACTCTTCATAAACTGTATAATTTATCCCCAAATATAATAACTTGTCACGTTTAACAGGAAAAACAATTGTTTGAACGAATAATAATCGTTCAAACAACTTAAAATTAGTTAAAAATATTTGAAAACTTGTCATGTATAGAATAAAAATAATTGATGTGGAAAAAATTCCAAAAAATACAGGTTGAGAATTATTTCTTGAACATTTCTTAAGATTATATTAAACTTTAATTTATAAAAAGCTATTAGCTTTTTATAAATTAAAGTACTTTTCTCATTTTTTTCTAAAACTGAGGATCCGCAGGATAATAATAGTCTATCACCAAAAATCAAAAGTCAATTTTTTGGACCACGCTAGTATGCACGTTATCGAAATAAAAACCTGGTTAGTAAATATATATACCATTAAACCATTTCCCTTTCAGGGTAGGCGTGACACTACCCGATTCGGGTAGAGTTTCTAGGGTTTTCTTGTAGTTATAAATAACTACAAGTGTGGGCTCACCACACCCACGATGCTGACTAAAAATTGGAATTTTACGGAACTTGATGAGCTTCAACTTAATTTTATTAGAGAAAGAAAATTATACTAGGTCTTGATGGAAAATAACCAATTTTTAGTAAAGAGTTTGTTATCCTCAGGAAAATACTAAAATATTTGAGATATTCTACGGTGCACTTCACTGGTGTAACTTCGTACTGAAATAATTTAGTGGAGCTCCGCTGAAAATTGATATTTAGAGGAAATAAACTATATTTATTTTGGATTGTGGTTCTCACCTTCTCGAATGATAAATAATCCTTTTTGATACTTCCATTAAACTAATTTATTTGTTTAAACTATTTCCTGTGAAAATAAATAGACTGCGTCAATATGGGCAGATGATTTATTTACTAAATTTATGATAATGAAACACTGACGTGATGAAATAATTATTCATGCAGTCTAAAGAATTTACTAATATTTAATTTACTAATATTAAATTCACTAATTTAATAGTAGCTTCACTGAAAGGTCCTTGAGTAGAAATGAAATTCAACGACTATAGGCATGAAAATAGTTTGTAAGTGGAATAGATCAATTTTAATCAGACATACATTTCTTAAACTATATGAATAACTTCCCTATATATTTAAAACTATAAAGTAGAAGTAGTGGATAATTGCGTATCTTTAGATTAGTACATTTTAATATTTGTATTGTTTGACTTCAGGACAAGCAAACAAATTATGCAAGTGGAAACGGAACGTCAAAGTCAGACACCAAGGTGATTTTCAGTGTAAATGATAGTTTTTATACAATAACGAAATTTTTAGAGATAAACCAAATCAAATTCCACAAGTCAAAAACGACTATATTTAGACAAGAAGATATGCAAATCTCTCCACTTAAAATTTAAAGAAAAAATTAAAATATAGAAATAAGAAAGAAAAAAGAGGCACCCATCAAATCTTTTTTCTTTCTTTCTCTCCTTTGCATGTAAGCTTGTCAATGTTTGGTCTTTTCTATAATTATAGGATTGGGTGAGTTCTTAACAATTCGGAAAATAAGTCGAAAAAAATTTAGTTTTATTTGAATATTGTACAAAGATTGTTTTAAAATATTAGCAATTTTAGACCTGTATGATTTTTTTATTATTTCTTTTCCTTTTTTGAAAATTTAAGAATCTGAATAGATTGGTTCATAATCAATCAAACAAACTAGAATTGGTGGACAATTCAATAGCTTTAGATTAGTAATTGTAATATTTTTATGGATTTACTATATCCTTATTTTAGTGATCGTTATGAGAAAGTTCACTGTCCCTTTGTCGAATTTCTTTTACAAAAAGATATTATTCCATAGTTTTTATTTTTGTATGCATCAGTTATTTCAATCTTCACAATGACTTTTACAAGAAAGATCAAAGTAATCTAAAATAAATTCATTATCCATTCTAGTTTTCAAAGCATCTTTATTTATTCCAAAAGTAGATTCGAAGTATTAAAATTTTTCAGTCTCTGTTCAAGTAGTCTGGAAAATCGTGATCTTTTGAACATTTTTTACCACCCAGTCCAGTTTTCAATAACGAGTTTAGGATTTCAGAAAATAGTTCAATATTGAAATGTACAAAAGCAAAATTGAAGGCCCGGATCAAAGATCAGGTTATATCTTTATATCGCTCAAGGTAGAGGGACCCCTTGCCACTTGAATTTAAGCGTTATTTAGAGGCACCCTCACTTTAGATGCCAGAAAATTATAACCTGTTCTTTGATCCGGGCCGTCAATTATATAAACCTGAACCATTTTCACGTTTTTTTTTTTTAATGGAAAGTTGTTTCTCGGTGGAGCCAATCAGGCTTTAACAGCCGTAGAGTGGAACATGTGCCAGTCACGTGGGTCGATCGATCCCTTCCTTCGTGCTTTTTTTCCCCCGTTTTCCCGAAGGATCGCGCATATAGCAGTTTTTCATTCATATTTCCACGGTGGCGTGTCAGAGCGTCCGTTCATCGAAGTAACACCGTGTTGCGAAATCGATTTTGAATGGCAGGTCGTCTCTCCTCTCTTCTCTCTTCTCTCTTTTCCTCTAACCCTTTTTCGCTGTAGATTCACGTAGGTCGGGGTTACATTTGTGTGTACGCGGTCGTGCTTTTTTCTATATTTTACAGCTATCCGTGTCGCCAAAAAAGAGCGTAACAAGTGTGTCACTTAATCGTTTCACTGCCAGGCAACTTGCACGAATTAAAATCTTTTTTCACGTTTTATATTATTGAAGTAAAGAAAAGATTAATGAATAAGCCTAGCTTCAGTATTTGCATAAATAGGTATGCAATAATTAGCACAGCGATTACAAAGGTTCAGTAGTTCAATTTTAGGTAAAAGGGAATATTTCGGAAAAAAGAGGATGAAACGGGGATTTCATTCATGATTAAAAAATTTTTATATCATACGGGTATCTCGTGAATCATTTTCGTGTTTAACTCATTTTTTTAGCTAGCTTTAAACAATGTTTTGAACATTTCCGCACATTCTACTGATGAAAATAAATAAGAAAAAGATTCGGAAATATTAAATATTGAAAATTAAATGAACAACTGAATTGAAAAATGTGTATGTTTTACTTTTAAAAACATGTATTTTTATTAGTAAATCGATTTTGATATTATTCTGTTAAATGTTTATTTATTTTGTTGAAATATCGGTAAGAATAACTTATTAATTAATTACTTTAAATTTAATAATCAAATTAGTATAACAATTGCCAATATTTTCTTGATCCAAAAACATATTATTTGTCTCAAGAAAATATGCTAGATTTAAGAATCCTATTTTGTTTAAAAATTCAACAATTTTTCTACAAAATACAACTACTTGATTGAAAATTAATTTTTTGTGTTAGAAATTTTTTCATTCTTGACCGAAAAATCTTCTTTTAATGACAAATCAACTATTATGTTGAAATTCATCTTCTTAGACTTAATATTTAACAACTTGGTTAACATTTTTTTCTTTATTGACTGAAAATTTTTTTCGAATGAAAAGTTAATTTTTTGATAAATTCAACTATTTTTTATTTGAAATAAAAATATTTTCAGGTTGAAATATCCGCTATGAACATTTCGTTAAGAATTCGTCGTTTATGGTTGATAGATTATATTTTCGGGTTGAAAATTCAATTATTTTTACAATTTGGTTAGCATTTTTTGTTCTTTATTGACTGAAATTTTTTTTTGGTTGAAATATCAGTTAATTTGGTGACAATCCGTCTTTTTCGGATTAATTCTTGATTGATATCATATTAATTTTTGATTGAAAATTAAAATATTTTTTGCTGAGAAATTCCTTTTTTTTTTGTTTCAAATTCATCTTTTTTTAATAAATTAAACTATTTTTGAATCGATTTTTGATTAAAAATTAATTTTTTATTCTCTTTGCTTGCAAATTCAATTATTTTGTTGAAAGTTTATCTTTTTAGGTTGAAAATTCAACTATTCTGGATAAAAAATTGACTATTTGTTTAAAAATAACGTTTTGGTCGACAATTCATATTTTAGGATTGAAAATTCAACTGTTATATTTCTTCTCTTTTTAGCTTGAAAATTGAACAATTTGGTTCAAAAATAAAATCGTATTTTTTCTGGACGAATTCAACTGTTTTTTATTTAGAATTGAAATCTGTTCAGGCTGAAGTATGAAATATTATGTTTTCATTAAAGATACATCTGTTTTGGTTTGAAGTTAAATTACTTAAAAGGTGAACTACTTACTCAAAAATTAATTTTGTTGTTTGAAGATTCATCGTTTTAGTTGAAAATTCTTGTTTTTTCATAGAAAATTCATCTTTTCGGCTGAGAATAAAATTCAACTTAAAGCGTTTCAAATTGAATTTAACATAGTTCCTAGATTAGTTATATTCCATATTTTTGCGAAAATATCCTTATTTCCTCTGTTTTTAAAGCATTTTGGCCTATGAAGCCTTCTTGTTACCTCTACAAAGATGTTTTTGATTTACAACTAAAGCATTGATTTATCTTTAGGGTACATTTGAAATTGGTATTACCAAAAAGAATCTCTTTCAAAGCGTATTATATTCTAATATCTTGAATTTCTGTCTATTATTCTTAGAACATAAGCCTTGTAAAAAATGAAAAAAGGCCAAATTTGGCAAAAATTCTCGATTTAAGGAGAATAAAAGGGGATTAGATAAAAAAAGGGCACGGATAGTGATCCCTGTTATTATTTCATGTAATATTTTTTCGGTCATATCTCCCCTTCTTGAATTCCTCCTATTTGGGGAATATTTACAATAATCGTATGCATATTGATCATAACATCATAAGTCATGAGAGGGGTGTGAGGACGTGTTTGTTTACAATTTGAAGAGACACGCGTTGCAGGCGCCGAACGTAATTTAGGATCGTTGTATGGCTATAGATGCAGTCGCCTATCAGAGATATCCGATCAGAGCAACAGCTGACGGTCCATATATATATCAACCCATCGTCCTCTATCGATATTGTAATAGTTTGCTAATAGGTCCACAATTGTTCGACCATTTGTGTCTACCGATGACTACCATAGTCCAGCAACTGCCCTTGCGGAACGTTAACAGTCCCATAATAATATTTTCATATAATCTGCATATCTATCATGACATATGCATTGTTACGGTTTAAATTCACCAACAAATGTTACACAATTTAACTTTTTTAAGTTTATGTTTTTGAAAAAGTGTGCTGCCAAAATTTCAATAAACAGATACATTAAGCCATAGAGCCTGCTCTCGTTCTCTAGAGTTCGATTATTTGTACTGTTCTCATAAGTTCGGTTCTTGGTCAACTCTCTAAAATATTTTTTATCTTATAATTAGCTCCTGTAATCCCGATTTTACAAAAAACGTTAAAATCCAGAGTCAAAAAAATTTCCATTAGATCCACATTACTGCCGTTTTACGGAAAAAGACAATAACTGCAAAAAAAATCGAAAAATGAGTTTTTATATCACTGAAATCGTTGAGATCTGTCCAAATCATTTGTTTAGAGTGTTAATATTGTTTAAATTAATTTTCCATCATCAGCTTGAAAGGCAAAAAACTACAAGCCTCGAAAATTATTTCTACGGAAAGAGTCTGGGAAAGTAGCGCCTGAATTTGAGGCTGACTTGTACGCGAGAAGACAGCATCTACTACTTGCTCCCTTCTTCCGTAGAAGTCGGCGAGTCTCCAGGCATCGAGTTCTATGAAAAAGGCAGTAGCTACCACGAAAACCCATTATAATTTTTACACACTGCCTTTTTCCGTAGAAACGCTTTGGAATTTTGGCAGCATCTGCATTTTTATTTATTAATTAACAATTTTTATTAATTATTTCTTCATAAATGGATATATCGCATCAAAATTACCCATTCATAGTCGAAAAACTATTCAAACACGTATTAAATAAAAAGGAAAAGGGAAAACCATATTTAAATGTTTTCTTCGATTTTCTCCGTTCGCTGATTTTGTAGTTATTGCCTTTTTCCATAGCATGGCAGATCAGTATTCAGAATAAATTTTTACTAAATACTGGTTTTAAAACACATGACAACTATAAATGATCCGTTTTATTTATTTTTTCAAATTTTTCTACAAGTACTCATGACCGATTTCCTATGGAATTGGACCGTCTAACCTTGATGATGTCACGGAATTCTTTGGAACTGAAATATATTATTTTACGAGGTAAAATATAAGACATGTATTTCTTGTTATTGACAAGAAAAAAATTTTCTCATGAATTTAGGGCTACTTGAATGTTTAGGTGAATTATGAAAAAATTAACGAACATTTTCTTTAAAAAGTTGTGTCTTGTGTACTAATTGACATGATTAAATTTTTTGCGACAGCTTGTAGTGCAATCTACATTCTTTTGAATTCTTTACAGGAACTTCTAATTTTATAAAAATCATGAAAATGGCGTCCATTTTTAGAAAAAATTGAATGGTAAATTCGATCAAAAAGGCCGCCCTTGTCGTAAAGAAGCTAAAATTATCTATATTTTCAAAATGTACAGTTGCAAAAGTAAGAAATATCAGATATTAAATTTTATATTGAAAAATTGATGAAATTATGATTTTTCTGTTCTATTTTGATTAATTTTGCTCCTTAGTTTACTTAGTAACAATAGCAGTGTGCACAAAGGAGAAGAATCAGAAAAAAAGCATAAAGGCAAATCTAGTAAAGAAGTAAAATTATTCAAAACAGATCAGCAAATGCCATAATTTCATCAATTTCCTTATTTGTATACCATTAAGCCATTTCCCTTTCAGGGTAGGCGTGACACTACCCGCTTCGAGTAGTGTTTCTAGGTTAGTTTCTTGTAGTAAATAACTACAAGTGTAAGCTCACCACACCCACGATGTGCCAACAGCACTCAGTTTTCTCGAATGGTCACCCATCCAAGCACTAACCGCGCCCAACGCTGCTTAACTTCAGTGATCTGACGAGAACTGGTTTTTTCAGCGTGGTATGGCTGTTGGCCATCAATTTCCTTATTTAACATATATAAATTCTGTAACTGTATATTTTGTAAATTGTCAATGTTAGAATTATTTTAAAATTTACGAAGTTATAACGTTGCTAATCCAATATAAACTTTTTCTAAAATTAAAGCACTTGGTTTGTAGAATTGAGATAGAAAATTGGTTTTATATGTTATAGTTTTTTTCTTTAATAAATCAGTGGTTGAAAATGAGAAAAAGTGAAGAAATTTAGAAAATTTAGGCTTTTAAACCTCTGTGCTCTAAGCTTTTCTGTTAATCCGATTTTCTTCGAAATTGGCCCAATCTGAAGCTCTTGCCATGCAAAATTAAGATACAAAAAAAAATTTGCTACGATATAATTTCATTTTGTCTTATATCAGTGGTTATAAAATGGGAAAAATTTTGTTTTTAGACTGGAATTTCCGAAGTTTATCATAAAATTAACGGGACAAAACTGCAACTATAGTATGAAGAATATAGAATAAAAAAATATTATTCTGATATAAATGATATTACTAATTTTGTGAAGATCAAATTTAGGGATTTTAAAAATTCTGGTATCAAAATTTCCGAAATTTATGAATTTTTCTAGTTTTATAATTTTTTCATTTCGGAATATTTCAATTTCGTTACTAAATATTTTCGGTAGTTTTATTTTTTTTCGGTTACTATATTTTCGGTATTTTTCAACATTCGGATTTTTTTTTGCAAAATTATCTCATCCTATATCATTTTTGCTTCTTCTAGACATTAAAAATGTTTTTAAAAAACTGATATTTCGAAAAAAATAATTTTGTGATAATAATAATAATAATAATAATTTTGTCCATTTTAGTTTTTTTCGAAAAATGTACGCCATTTTGGCAATTTAGAAAAAATTTCAAGTTCCTTTAAGAAATTTGAAATAAAGTAGATTGCGCTAAAAGCTGCTGCAAAGAAAATTAAGTTATGTCCATTTTTTTTCCAAGATACGACTTTTTAAAGAAAATTTTCGTTAATTTTTCCATAATTCATCTAAATATTCAAGTAGGTCTAAGTTCATGAAATGTTTGTTCTTGTGAAAAACAAGAAATACGTCTCTCATGCCCCAGAGAATTCTGTGACATTACCAGAGTCCAATTGCCTGATTTCATACGTAATTGGTCTAATAGAAGCCGCGTTTCAAAAATTTCTGCTCAAATGAGACTAAACTACCGAAAAACTTCCAAATCCGTGGAAAATTATTTTTTTTAAGTACTAGAAAAGTCCACCTTAATTTTCCTCGAAACGTTTACAATTCCAAATTTATATCCCGAAAAAGTTCAAAAACAATCCTGCTGTAGACAATTTCTTCTGCCGTAGAAAAATTTACAAATTTCGAGTAAATAAGTGAAACTTTTCTAATACTTTTGTTACAAAAACACCCTTCATCAGCAGATCGTATTTCGAATTTTTTTGTCAATCATGTTCTTTAGTCCGAACAATATGTGATATTCCGCAAGAAAAAGGCTCACTTTGTTGATCGTTGTTTAGAAGATAATCGCGTTTTTGTGAAAGAAAGTAAGAAGTGTCGATTTTGGTGTTTCGACTGGAAATCATACTTTAATTTATGTTCTATATCGTGACATTATACTGATGTCCCGGAAGTTACCGGAAGTAGGTAAATTGTATGTTTGAAGAAAAAATATAACACGTGCGCTTATGGCAATCGACAACTTCAGATGCTTTTTTCTTGAAAAATGGGTTTTCGAACTTCTAACTTCAAAGGTCTGGCGATTTGTTTTTTAACCCAGAGGGTTCTTCTTGGACTTCAAATGTCGGTAATTTATCTGGCTATATGATATTATAAGTAACGCCATATCAACGTCAAATATTATTTGAAAACAGTGGGATTATTTTTGAACTGTTTTGCGAAATTAATTCTTCATTGTACACATTTCGAGAAGAATAAAGTCGGACTTCTTTTCACAGTTTGTTTTAAAAAAAGTTGTTCATCAGCAGGGTATATTTTGAACATTTTCTTAACATCTGTCCAATTTCGGTAGTACATTTTTGGAACATAGATCCTATTAGCAGCACATGCAAAAATTACATAACATAGAACATTAATAGTATTTTTGACTCAATTTGGACTAATAAACAATTTGAAGAAAAGTTGTTACTTCAGTACTAATTTGTCCCATCCCCGGTACTTTAGCAAGACTTTATTTAAAATCTTATTGAGATTCGAATGAAACTTCAAATCAAAAATGTACTTTTGAAAAACACTCTAGAGATTATTGGATCTGAAGTTATAATTAACCAATTCCGAAGCATATAAATTGAAGCTATGTATAATGTGTTCAGTACGTCAGTGAGAGGAACCATGTTGGCCGTTATGCCAAGCCTCTCAACTATAGTCTCTCTCGTTCGAACTTTTAACGAGTTTGTGACGTTATCGGGTTTCTGAAGGGCCGCAGCTCAAAGTCTTGTAGGTGGGTCTGGCTCTTTGTAAACGTGTAAACAGTTTTTATCGCCGCCATTAGCGATGACCACTCGGTCATCGCCAACTCGTCGCTCAAGGCGGATCGTGTGTCCTCAAACAATCGACCCTTTTTCTTCGCTTCTCCGACCGCCTTCTAATTATGTTTGCACTTTTGAGTGCTGTCGTACTTTTTTCTAATTAGCCACTCGGTTAATCATCCCCTGTATACTCCGCCAGCAATGATCGCATGATAAGTGTACAAAAAAGTAGTCCGATATTGACTTTGTCAATGTGTCTCTTGAGCTTAATTTCTTTTCAAAAGTTCCATTACAGTCTTAAAATTTTAATAATAATCATCTTATCTATCAAAAAAATAGGTGAAACGACATTATTGGTCTTTTGAATTTTCTGGAATGTTGTAAATCGCAATTTCCAGATGAGGAATTTTAATTTACCAAATTTCCAAGGGCAGACTTGCGTCCAGTTAGGATATTGTCTAGATAGTCTAATCTAGACGATCTTTTCGGGCCCTAAGTATGAAACCCAAATATCTTTTTGCACATTTTCAAAAATACCAAGGATTTTTAAAAGTACCAATGACGAGAAATGCACAAACAAATTTTGTTTCTTCCTCATCATCTAGTCAGTCTTTTCGACAGTCTTTGAAATAATTTTTAACGTCAATCAACTAAAATATATTTTTACAAGACCGACTGACTAGCTCTAGATTACTTCGTCATTATTGATGAAAGAGAACGTTTTAATTGCAAATGTTTTTTTTTAATATTGGGAAATAAACCTGTTCTCAAAATTTTACTACCACATTATAATAAATTTGTAATCTTTTTCACACTTTCAAAGAGATGAGATAAATGAAATTGCGCACAGAAACTTAGAATAGGTATATCAACTTACTATTGTCGGTACTGGTAACAAAAAAATTACCGGTATCAACAATAAAATTTCTGGGAAAATTGAAAATGATTTAGATTTTATTCTCAGTTTCATTTTTAAACATTAATTTTAAGCTTTAAAGGTTTCAAAATATGTCGAAAAATAATCTGAAAGATTTTAAACGATTTTTTTAATTTCTTCAGGATTTTAAAGAGTATTAAAAAAAAATTGAAATTAGTTCAAAAGATATTTCAAAGTTTTAGAAGTTTTGAAAAGATTGAAAAATTATTAAAAATTTTATAATATTTTAAGACATTTTAAACAAAATGTTGATTTTTCAAGATTTTAAAATTTGAAAAAAAATCAAATCAATTTAAAAGATATTAAAAAGTTTTCAACAAATTTCGAAAAAAATTTAATGTTTGAAAAGATATGTATTGAAAGTGATTCTTCATCTTGAAAAATCAATTTGAAGAGAATATATAAAAAGATTTGACAACATTACGAAAGGTATAATTTAAAGAGAATATCTAAAAAGATTTAACAACATTCCAAAAGATTTCTAAAATTGACTAAAAAGAATCTGGAGGACTTTCGGAATTTTGTTTTCTAATTTTGCAGAATTTTTGCAAAGTTTTAGGAAAAAATTGAATTATTTTAAAATATATTCAGAAGTTATAACAATTTTCAAATATAACTTTAAATTTGAAAAGATTTCAAGAAACTTAAAATTAAATGAAGATTTTGATTCAAATTTAGAAATTAATTTTAAGAGAATATTCAATAATATTTTAAAACATTACGAACAATTTTATCAATTATCAAAATCAAATAAGGAAGATTTTAAGACAATTTTAGGAATAATTCAATCAGTTTAAAAATATATATTCAAGAATTTTAAGAGTTTTGAAAAATTTACAAACTATTGTTAAATTTTTTCCAAACTTCAAAGAGTATTAAATATCTTTCAAACTCAAATATTTCCTAAAATTTGGCAAAATCCTGTAAAAAAAATTTCTTATAAATTTTCTAGATTCTTTTTCGATATATCTGAAACCTTTTTCCAAAATCTTTTCGAATTTGGTTGGACAAACCTAGGAAAATTATAAAATTCAAAGGCATTTTTGTTTTGTATGAAATGATTTTTCCTTTAAATTATAATTTGCCTAAAATTTTTATACTTCATTGACTGAAAAATCTTTTTAAGGTCAAAATTCATCTCTTTGGTTTGAAAATTCACTTCTTTCGGTAGAAATTTTGTCTTTTTTTATTAAAATTGTCACTGATTTATTTTAGAATAAAAATCTTTTTTGGTTGAGGAATCAACTATTTCTTTAAAAAATTCGAATTTTTGGATGAATTCAACTCTTTCTGATTGAAAATTAATTAATTTTTTCTTAATATCAACTATTACATTTTTCGTTATGAATTTATCTTTACTAGGTTGAAAGTGAAACTACATACTTTGTTAAGATTACACCTGTATGATTGAAAATTCGTAATTTTAGTTCAAAATCCAACTCTTTAGTTGAAAATTCATGTGTTTTGTTGAAAATTCGTCTTTCTTGTCAGAAAATTAAGCTTCCTGGTTGAAAATTCATCCTTGGTTTTTTTAGGTTTTCTAATATAACTAAATTATTTTTGGCACTATGAGGTTTAAAAAATATTCGGTTACTTCCTCAGTGAATTCGCGATTCATTATGCTGTTTTTAAAATAAAAAATCATTATTAGTTTTTGAGAAAAAAAATTGAGAAGACCGAAAAATTTCAACTTACTGACGTTCATTTTTTTTGCTTCTTTACATCCTAAAGTAGTCGTTGGATGCAGAAAAAACTGTTTTCATACATACAAAAAATGTATGAATGAGACAGTTAAAGGATTTTAAAGGTTTAAAAGGTTTGAAAAGATTCCAAGAGTGGAGAGACCCTCATTTAATAGTAGGGCAAAAGTATTTTAAAATAAAAACTTCTGTACTTTGTGTTTACAGGGTTTGTGGTCAGTGAACCGTTACAAGCTTTGCCCTATTTTAAGTATTAGAATTTATAAGCGAAGTGCTTGATCAATTAAAAATACGTATTTTTGACTAATTCAGCCCTTTTAACGCAATATTAAATCATTTGCTATACTACATAAAGTGACTTAATTTTTTATTGCTCGCAATTTTACGCAAACTTTGAGAAAATTGAAGTTTTAAAAAGGCATGTGGCACGAGTGTTTAGAATTACTTTTTTTCTTATTCCTGTTAGTGAAAGAGAACATGCGATCTGGGACAGGCAAAGAGAAGGACGTATAGGATCGGGGTGTTTTGCATTCGCGCATTGGGGGTAGAAAAGAGTAAGTTCGAATAGCGTTTGCGCGCAGAAAGTAAAGAGGAGCTGTTTTATATTCATAGACTGATAAAAAACATGTCGGCCAATGGCCTTCACATTCTTACCGCCGATTGCTTTTTTCAATGTCAATACAAATTAAAAGAGTAGATTTGTCGAAAGTGTGAGCAGAAATTAATCACTCGATAATTAAACATTCAGTAGACGATTAATAAATTTAAAGATTACAAAAGATCTCATTATCTTTCTGCAAATAATGTTGGCTAGACTTAATCGAACATTCATTTACGATTACTCAACTCAGTAACTGATTCTAGGTCATGTATAATTAACCTTACTAGTTGAACTGCACCTGGAATGGATTGTTTAAAAAAATATTTATTTTTTTATTTTTCTAATCCTATTTTGAAGCGAAGAAAATTATTAAAACAAATAATGCGAGAAGGTAGTCCTTTGTTAGAAGGAAATTCAGGTATCAGAAATTGACCTTTGTATCTGATCTTATAAAGAAATATTTCTTTCCAGAATGTAATCAATGCACAGATCAATAAACAAAGACCGATTTTGATAACGTATATAAAGAAACGTAAAATGCAATTCTGAAAACACCTTGAGCTAGATGTATTTATTTTCATCCAAGGTGTCTCATTGTCTGTCACGCTTATCAGCTCATGTCATTCATGCGGAACGTAATTGATTTGCAATTATGATAAAAATATTTAAAAAGTCAGGTGTTCAACACTCAATAATCGACTGGTTACAAATATATTTACTTTATCTATGTTTACATTCTTTCCTGATGTTTCACAAATACATAAATAATGGTATTTTATGTACGATGATTGCATTTCATTGTTTGGGAAGTAATATTTGTAATATGCATCATTGAAACTAAAATTCTAGTTGTTATTGATTGGTTAGTAGAAAAAGTCGCTGAAATTTCAGTAAAAAACAACCGAAATTTCTGTGAAGTTTCACTTATGGAAATCGATTTTTTTTCAGAACTTTTAAATTTTTCAAAAAATCGTCTTATGATAAAAAATTTCAAGGAAAAGTCATAAATCTGAAAAATGCTATCTTCGAAACATTATTTTGCCCAAATATTTTCAAGAAAACTATATAAGATAGAAGTTCTCATTTTCCTGGAAACCAGATGATCGTTAAGTAAAATTTCCTAAAAATAAATCACAAACGTGCATCTTTTCCAGATTCAGGATCTTTATTTGTACTATTTTTTTTTAAATATTAATTATTCTTGAAAATGCATTTTTCAAGTGAGATTTTTGTATAAGCGCGGGAAGAGCAGTGGCTCCGACAAAATGTTTGAGGCATTCGTATTAAGTATACTATTTTTTTATGTCCCAGAAAGGCTGTGTCTAGTCATCCCGAAAAATTAGGGAAGCTGGAAAAGGGGACGGACTACTCGTACTAAAATTTCGGGACTAACCAAACTTATGAAAAATTTTTAACTACTCATCCCAAATTTCGGGACAATGCGACATTGTCCAAGAAAATCATCACACGTGTTTCCTATTTAAGCCAAATAATGATTGAAAAATATGTTCATCTTTGTAATTAAAATTTTAGTTAAAACTATTTGAAAAGATGTTTTTTTGACATTTTCAAACAACTATTTTACAAGCACAACATTTATTTTTAAATTTAATATACATATATATATGTAATTTTTTTAAATTACCGAAATACATTTTTGATCAATGAAATAAGGTTATAATTGTTTTACCAGAGAACTGCCATTTTACAAAATTATTCGAATTAAATTTTTTTATACATCAAAAAGATTCTAATATTTATCTCTTAACACTCGAATCTCGAATTTAATTTGACAAATTAGGATATTGGACAATAGCAAAAAAAGTAACATCCCAATATCCCTGTCTATATAGAGATTTCCTACGTAACACTGTCAAAACATTTAAAATGCTTAAGTTTTATGTATAATGTCAGCAATGTCTCAAGAAAATTTTATTAATAATTACCTGCTTGCAGCAAAAATCTGAACTTTGAATAAAAAATTCGTAAGAATTAAAAAAAATGGTGTACTCGAAAAAAAGGATTAAAAAATTATGAATCTGAGAATCATGTATATAATTCGTTAAATTATATTGTATGTTTCTTTTATGAATTATTTTATATTTTTTGCAATATATTTTTAAATAATTGACAAAAAAAATCATTTTAGAGCCTCAAGATTTAATACTAATAAAATACGAGTAGTCTCATATTTCTTACTGGCATAGTATTTATAAATAAATCATTATTAATTTGAAAAATCAAATCAAATTTTAGTTTTGAAAAGCTTGAGTTGATTCCTAATCAATCAATTAGATTTTGTGAAAAAAGTTACATAGGACCTATGGAGAAAGGCGGTTAACGAAAAATTAGGGTGCGTTACATGGGTTGAGCGGGGGAGAGATCAAAAATGTAAGAAAAACGTTACGTATTGTTTGAACAACCCTCTACCTGTGAAATAAACCCCGAGAAAGAAGGGTTGAGGTTAAATTTAGATTTTTTTGTTTAATTTTTCTGTAAATTTAATAATTTTGTTTAAATGAAGATCTTCCGATAGGGATATCAAAATGAAACTTTTTTTGCTGTTGCCTGACATCAAATATAAATAAATTGTGAAAATAAATATACAAGTAAGTAAATATGAAAAAGTAAATTTAGTATATTTTTGTAAATAGTCTTTATGTAGGAATATTAGGATTAAATGTTTGTTGGTGTTACCGTCAGTCTATTATCAGTGATTTGTGGAATAAAATCTGAAAAACGAGTTTTTTTGAATGAAAATTATTCTTAAACGAACAAAATTTATACATCAGAGTGCGTGGGTGAATAAAACGTAGTTTTAATTCGCAGTTATCAATTATCAGTTTTCCAGCTGCCCTCACTCTCAAAACAATAATAATAGTAAGAATAATAATAAATTCCTACACTTCTCCTGGTTCCAAATAAAATTAGATTCTGGATGTTGTTATATTCAGCATTCTGTAACATTAAAAAAATATTCTCTTTTAGCTCCACTGGGAATCGAACCTAAGTTTATTGATTGCTGATCCAGTGCTCCTACCCGTAAGCTAACCTTGGCAAGGTCGAAAGCTTGAATAATTAAAAATTTGTATGATTTAAGTTGCGTCTTTGAGCATGACTCCACTAAGTAAAAATCATTGCACTCATATTACTTCACTACGCTCAGCAAAAACGTTAATGAATTAATAAAAAATATCGATTAGATCTACAACCCTCACGTTCCTTAACGCAGCAATTACAACATATTTTTATTCACTATCTAGTCATAACTTTAGGAACATTTGAGGGGTTACAAAGGTTAATTCCACAAAGAAAAGAAAGGTGAAATTCGTGAGTGAATTGACATTGACTGAAAAAACGAAACAATCCGCAACCAAAATGTTTACCTATGTGCCCCCTTGAATCATAGACTTTTTAGTAAATTCAGAAATCAGTGAAGATTCCTAAACATTTTGAATATTTTAAAAAATTGGTACATCAAGAACTATTAGTTTAATATTGTCTTTAAAAAAGAAACACTACCAATAGGCTAAAATAGTAAAACCCGTTTTTTCCGCCTGATAATACCAACCTTTTGCCTCAAACACTTCATTTAAAAACCAGATCCTAATCGTCACGCCCAGCGCGATCGAATTTGCTGCCACTCGGGCAACTTTCTTAACTACCTGGTATTTTTCGCTTGTTATTTGTAGTGGGACGAGTGCTTCGGCGGGAGGATTTATAAGCACTCTAGCAGGTAGTACAACGAGTGGAGCGTATCAGGCTTGGTAGTTTTGCCGATGTTCCTAGAGACCGGAGGCTAGACGAGAACGGCGATGGTGTAGGGTTGTGGGTGGTGTGGGTGGAAGAGTGGTGGGCGGGAAGGTGAAGGGCGCGAGGGAGAGAGAAGACGATTGAGGGCGAGTAAAAGCGAGAGACAGGATGAGAGAGTGTTCCTGGGGCAAGTCAGTCGGTGTATGGCGAGGGGTTCGAGGGGGGTAGCACGTTAAGCCACACCCGCAAAAACAGCCCCTGCCAAGCTCGGTAGCGGCCGAGCGCATCGACCGAGCGACCATCCCCCGACTCCAGTGCCCCCGGCCCCGTCAGCCCCGCGGCAGCCCCACCACGTATGCGACAAGTTCGACTCAGCTTGCAAAAGCTTCCGAGGATGCTAACGTTTACATCCCCACTCTTGCGTCTATGCAACGCGGAGGTGGAGGTCGAAAGTACCAGCGGGTGCTTCCACCCCCTGGAAGCTCACGCGCTCCTTGTCGCTCCCGCGAGCTTTGAGCTTTTCTCGTCCTTTTCCCCGCTCTTCTTACCCAAATGATCTACCCCCTCTTATTCGCTCTTGCTCTATGGAGAAAGAGAACCACGACATCGCAGCCAACAAGGACGACCACCACCCGGCGCCTTTTCGGCCCTTCTTAACAGGGAGCGCGCGCAGGAGTTGTCCTGGAAGAAAAGTGCGAAAAGCCCGGCTTTTTGCGCGGGAAAACTTTTCAAACTCGCTCACTTTGTTTCCTTCACCGTGTGTGCATGTGAAATGTGGATGAGAATTTCCATGTGTTCTGTACGAAGGGTTAGAGCTCTCTATGTGAAGGAAAGTTTACCCGCTGTGAGACGGAAACGTAAGAGAGGGGAAGTTTTTCGTAGAGGTCGAAGGCCAACTTAATGGGAGAAGGGATTAGTTTTTGTAGCTACTGATGGATTTCGGGTGATCCCTCATTTCTCATCTCGGAAAGCTTTTTAAAATATTTTGTTTGATTAAGAGCCCCTTTTATTCTTTATTTGATCATTTCTGTTAATGATATACGAGATTGCATTATAAACTAGGTCGCGAGGTAATATGAGACGTCCTTTTTCAAGGGTTATAACTAATTATTGTTTAGATTTTCAACCTCTTATTACTATTGATTGTCGAATGCTAAACTGAACAAGCTAATCCAGTGCTATAGTCAGTCGGTCTTATGACAATCTATTTTAGATGGTTAACGTTAAAAATTATGTCAAATACTGTCTAGATGATGAGAAAAAAAGTCTTTGTTTTTTATGTTTATTTTTTTATTTTTTATACATTTGAACAAAATTGTTGGTTCTGATAGGCTAACCAGCAACCCATTAGGAGCCGAAAAGTCTGAATAAATGACCAGGAAAAAAAAATTTTTCAGTAAACATTTTTTATTTTTCATACTTTTAAACATCCTGGCTCTATTTGGAAATGCACGTAAAATATTTGTATGATACTCTTCGAAATTTGTTTGTTATTTTGAATTAGCCAGCACCTGATTAGGGCCCGAAAAGACTGACTCGATGATAAGGAAAAAAATTAATTTTTTTAATCTTCTTTTTTCACCTTCTCTACTCTTAAACATCCTGGCTATATACTTAGAAAATTTGTTGGCCATTACCATCTAGATAAGACGGTCTAGACAATTCCGTATATGCATCCATAAATAGTGTACCATATTACTTAAAATCGTTAAAAAAAGAATTAGAAAAAATTGATTTTTATGGAGTTGTCATTCTAATTTATTTAATTATTTTCATTGTCTTATTATTTTCGACGTCCATATTCTCTTTCAGATGTTTAAAGTTATGACATGATTACAAAATTTATATTTTCATCCATGAAAGCATTTAGACATTTTTTTACTTCTACATATTCTCACATTTTCCTTACCGGAAATGATGTAAGTAATCTGAAAATTGTTTTGGGGCAAATAATATTTTAAAAATCTAAATGGCACTAACAATGTATTTGTTTTTGATTTCACAAGGAGTGAATACTGAAACATTTAATTTCATTCAGTTACGTTGAAAGATGCACTGAAATGCATTGATTTAATGGAATTCATTTTATTGGTATAAAGATAATTAAATGTACCGCAAGAGGATTAAATTCAAAAAATAAACATTTTAGTCGATTGTTTTCTTTCAGTAAAATAATAATGTGATTGATTCAATAGCTCAAATAATTTTTTTATAAATCTTTTTCTCTTGGGTTAAAATTAAAAAAAAATTTTGCTTTGTAAAAGATATTTCTATTTTTAAAATTCTGTATTTGGTTTTTAAATAATATATTTAGTACAAATTTTTTATGTTTTTGTAAGTTAAATGATCAAAAGTCCTCAACAATTTGTTAATTCTGAAAATTAGTATAAAATGAAGTTCATTGAACGAAGGTATTTATCCAAGAACATCAAAATCGACTTTGGATTTATTTTCAAGATATTGAATAATCAATATCTATATTCAAAAAATGATAATCAGAGGACTTTGTACCTGAATTTTTTCCATGTAAGCTAATGATTAAAAGTGCAGCTGTTTTAAGGAAACGAGTCCAGAGTTCGTGATACATCTTTTGGATTCAGATTCCAATGTTAACTAATAACTCAAAAATTCTTTCGAAGGTCATTCTGATCGGCAGATATTGTTAAAAGTATAAAAAATGTCGACTTCAGATATCACACCTTACAACATCTCATTACAAATTACAATAGATATTCAAAGTAACTAATATTACAAATAATGCGGTAAATTAACACTGGCATTATCTTATCTCTCTGAATCTGATTTAGTAGAGAACTGCTAGTTGAAATAATGCAAAGTTGTTTACCTATTGCTTTAATAAACATTTTTGCTAATCATGATTAGTTTTTAGCTAATTCATTTAATTACTATTTCCTTAGCAAATTATTTAGTAAAAATTTAACTACACTACTAAATAAATTATTCGAATTTTACAGCGAATTCGTAGAAAAGTACTAATTATTATTAGTAGTAATAATGCAAAAGCGTTTACGAATTGCTTTAGTAAGCATTTTTTCTAACAATGAACAGTTTTCTACTAATTCATAGCCAAACTATACTAACTTAATTAATAACTGCAAAAATGGATAAAAATGATAATAATTCAATTATATAAGATTAGTTTTTTTTTTCAATGTGTTCTGTACGAAGGGTAGAAGGTTCAATTTCTTTTAATTCTTTGTGAAATTCTATTAATTCAATAAGTGGCAGAGTTCAATTTCGACTAATTCATTTTGTGAACATTGGCTTACCGAATTTGCTTAGAAATTTCTTTTTGAAAGTTTTGCCAAAAAAGAGTCCAAAACATTTTTGAACACAATTTTTCGTCAATGTTGCACCTGCAAATTGATCTCTTCTGGATTGATCCGTTCTTGTAGGCAAATATACATTTCAACCATTTTTTCAAGAATAGGCTCATTTTGTTCTAAAATCAACTAGAAATGTCTTGCCAATGATTTCTTGGTGTCATGTTTTCCATATTGCAAAAAATAGTAAATTATTCAAATAATTTTTCTAAACAAATTCAAATCTTAACCATTTTTTAATGAACGTGCCTAATTCTTTTGCGGAATCAAGTAGAAATGTCTTGCCAAGAACTCCTTGTTGTCATATTTTTTGTATTGCCAAAAATAGTTAATTTATATAAGCATTTTTTATAGGCAATTGCATATTTTGACATTTTTTCATGAAATAGCTTTCTAGTTGATTCCGCAAAAAAAATTATCGAAATGTATATATGTTCACAAAAATTGTGTAAGTTATTCCTAAACCGCAGATATTCTTAATTTATTGTAACTACCGTAAATTAAAAAAAATTTTAATCCTTCCCGTGTAGGAATGGTAACAGGGATCCGACCGGGAGCCGGCCGGATAGCCCCAGTTTAAACCGGGCGCTGGCCGGGGATACCGGCCGGGATCCGGCTAAAAACGTCACGGTAAACTGGTCGGATTCCGGCTTTCATACCGGCCGGGATCCGGTCGGGTAATCCGGCCACAGAGCGGTTAAAAAATGTTGCTTCTGGCGAGAAATTGGTAACTTGTTTTGTCTTTTAAGGCTCATCGTAAAGAATACGGTGAACTTTAAATGTCAAATCAAGTTAATAAATTCTCGTGAGGAAATTGAAGAAGAGTTTCAATAATTGATGCTAGAATCTGCTAGCAATTGTTTTATTTTGGAAACCACGTGGTGATTTGAGGTTAGGAAGGAAGAAAGAAAAAAATGAATACACAACACTATAAATTAATTAAAAATACTAATTATCCACGCAGTAAGTGCGGTTTTCGAACTGATTACTGAAATAAGGTTCATTTTAATTATGGATCGCGGTTTTATTTGCGAACTTCGAGGAGACGACACGTGCATTCTCGTTCGAGGTTCGAAACTGAAACTTACAAGTGTCTACGCCGACGCCAGCGTAGAAGGCGTCAGACATGGCGGTAAATTTGAAAGTGTACAGACTAAAAATTGTCTGAAAATAGAGAAAATTATAAAAATTGTAATAAATCTGCTGTTGCACATTGCAGAATCGATAACAGTTTTATTTAATAAGTTAAAACATTTTAAAAAATCAAATCTTTTTTTTTAAGAATTCAAAAAGCTAGTTTCTGTTTTGCTGATCTGATAAATCTTGAAATCATACTTTTCAGATAATAATTTATCTAGTATCCGTAAATACATCTTTGATAATGTCACGGCTCTTAAAAAATGTGTAATTTCTACAAAAAAAAGTATCCTGACCAGTGCCCGGTCGGCTCCCGACCATGAAATCTAACCAGGGTTGTCCCGGCTAGTAACCGGCCGGCTCCCGACTAGGTGATTCGAGAAAAATGTAGCCCGGCCGGCTCCCGACCGGTTCCTGGCCATGAAACCCAAACAGGGGTAGCCCGGCCGGGATCCGACCAGAAAACTTGTTGTAGTAGGGCCAACCGGGGCAATTTCTGCACGGGTTTGTGCTCAAAATTTTTTTTATATAAAGCTATAATTTCTCCAAGTTTCATTAAAATCCAACGACCAGTCAACCACTTGCAGATCCTGATCCAGCGGACGTATATTAGCCCTATAGTAAAAATGTCTACTAATTGGAATTGGAACTTCATGCATAAAAAAGTCAAATTGTGTAATAAAATTGCAAAAATAGGCTTAAAAAGAAGTATGTTTAAAAAAATCAGTTTTTTAAGAAACATATACACAAAAAAGTCAATTTGTGTACCATGATAGCTCAACAGAAGTTAAAAGAGAGTAATATATTTCTAAACAACATTGCAATCGGCTCATTAGAGATATGATAATTTAAAAATGGGGAAAAAAAGTAAAGAAAAACCAAACCATCTCGCTCTTTTCTCTTCATTATTTATTCGTCTTTTGTATACTACCAGGATCAAACATGTTTAGAGGCCTTTTAGGCTTCCTTATTAGGGAAATTTTGTATAGGAAACTAATAGGGAATATTTTTATGTTATGCTAATATTAATTAAAAATGTAGACATAATTTGAAGTAACTCATTGATAAACTATTTACATTTGTTAATCTTTAATATTTCGGAGAAACTTTTTTTACATATTTTCAATTGTTTAAACAATCAATCCCAGGGATTAAAAAACTAAAAATTTCTTATGCTCTTTCATTAATATCACTCTGATCTTACCACCTTTTGTGCAATCATGTTACAAAAATTGACTTCATTGAGTATAATTTTTTCAAAAAATTGATTTTTTTAAACATACTACTTTTTAAGCCTACTTGTGTGATACACTCTGATGTCGTTCTCTAGAGTTCAGTCCTTTGTACTCTTCTCAAAAGTTTGGTTCTTGGTCAAATGAAAAAAATGTCTACTAATTCATAGTCAAATTCTACTTATTAATTTGATAAGCAAACGGCAACTAAATTAATTAGCCAAAAAAAAAATCATAGTGTTTGAAGGAAAAGGTGAGAACACAATGTGCAACATTGCCCTAAATGATGAGAGATTAGAACAAGTTGATAAGTACATATATCTAGGTTGCCTATTCACCAGTGACGGGAAGATAGATGGGGAGTTAGATAGACGCATAAACGAGGGTCAGAATGTTATCGGTAGAGTAGGGTCCATTCTCAAAAGTAAAAATATAACAAAAAAAGCTAAAATGGCAATACACAATTCTATATTTGTACCGACTATGCTGTACGGTAGCGAGACATGGGCCTGTCAAGATAAAGAAAAAAATTGGCATGAAACCCCTGCGCAAAATTTGCGGGAAAACACTGATGGACAAAGTGAGAAACAAAATAATCCCCAAAGAATGTGGTGCAAAAGAGACAATAGTTGACACATGGGAAAGAAATCAGTTCAGATGGTTCGGACATGTTGAAAGAGTGAAAGATGAACGTCTAACGAAACAAGTGTATAAAGGAAAAGTTAATGGCAGTATGCCCAGAGGCAGACCACTGAAAGAATGGTTAGAATCTGTGAATGAGACATTAATCCGAAGTGACATAAGAAGCCATAGAAACACGAGAGCTTGCATGAAAAAATTCATGAACGTGAAGAAAGTTAGAGAAGTATGCCAGGACAGAAAAGTGAGGTGGCAAATATTTTATAAAAAGAATGAGAGTAGAGTGAATGACGCCTGAAACAAAAGACCTTGGATACTAATGGGAGCGAGTGGGGAACCTCACATAACAACCTTGTGAAGCTCTTCACTTGGGGTGATCGCTAGAGAGATTGATCAGCAACCTCGGTTGGAGCAGTGTTGCGGAACGAACGTGTTATTTAAATGAATAACACGAAAATTCTAGATCAATCTAAAAAATCTATATCTCCTTCCCAACACTACTATTTTTCAACTGAACGAGTCACGCCTACCCCGAAAGGGAAATGGCTCAGTGGTATAATAATAAAAAATTAAATGATACTATCAACTAAATGATTAGAAATCTGATAATTATTAGTAGAAATGCTTTCTACAGTAATTGGTAAACGACTTTGCACTATTTCAATCAGTAGTTTTCTACTAATCAATATTTAGAGAGATTAAGATTTGGAGAGCGAATTGTTTAGCGAGAAAGTTCAATCACACGATGATGGGTTGTCCGTGCGTAGGTTGAACGTCGGAGTGAATATCTAGAAAGGTTGGGTACGCCCCGAAGGGTAGTTCTATACTCTATGGAAGCAGTCGTAAGGGTCGTAAGGGTCGTAAGGGACGGCTTTAATTAAGGCAAGTAGAGGAAAGAAAAATCCTGAGGGAATTTATAGAGGTCCGCAGACGCTGGGGGACGTAAGGGACTAAAGGGAGCTGAGGATTGACGGGGGTGAAAACGAAGGACTAAGCTTCACCGGCTGGTCCCTGGTAATTTTGACCTTCGGGACGACGGTTCTCTCCATAAAGGTCTGAATGCAAAGTATACTTCACTGCCTTAATTTCTTTACACAATTAAACAATGTATTTTTCTCAGTCTAGCCCGCAGCCTCATTCGCGCTCGCCTTACCGACAACGAGTTAGGATTTAAAAATTGTTCTGCAAATTCTTAGCACATGCAGCTAATGGGGCCGCCCCTAAACTACGTTATCAATTTTGAGCTACTGTTGACCTGCCTAAGTCCCCTGGTTTACGACGTGGTTTTTTCTTACCCCCTTCCCCTCGAAATTAGCCTAGACGTTGGCTAAAATAAAAACATTAAGTAATCATACTTCGCAGTCCAAAATATTCTTAAAACAGGTGAAACAGGGAGCTTTTTAAAGAAAATGCGGGAATAAGTAAGTATACCATTAAGCCATTTCCCTTTCAGGGTAGGCGTGACACTACCCGATTCGGGTAGTGTTTCTAGGTGGATAGTTTCTTGTAGTAAATAACTACAAGTGTGGGCTCACCACACCCACGATGAGCCAACAGCACGCAGTATTCTCGAATGGTCACTCATCCAAGTACTGACCGCGCCCAACGCTGCTTAACTTCAGTGATCTGACGAGAACTGGGGTTTTCAGCGTGGTATGGTCGTTGGGAATAAATTCTTTGAAATAAAATTAATGTATATACCATATCAAATTCAATATGATCCACTTTGAATCCCTAAGATTTCAAGTAGAAAATTTTAAATAATTTAATAACATGACTGAATGACGAAATTTTATAAAATTCGTGTTTATTAAATTTTTATTGTTTTTCTTTTTAGGTATTTTGAAGCGCTGATTCTGAAACTAACCTTCTTCTTTTCATAGCATCAATATTTCCGGAGATATTCAAGATATAATGTTCAATATCACATAAAAAATTAAAAAATCATATTGCGCACGTGAAAGGTCATTTTTGAAAACGTAGAGTGATAGTCGATGCATCAAGCTTCAATTTCAGCCCTATTGAAACCTTTAGCATGCGCGGTTTTTTTTTTATAAGAGGTTTCAAAAACAGTAAAAAAATGGGGATTTTTCAATTTTTAAATCTATTTTTTTGACAAACGCAAAAAGATAGAACGTTCTTGCTTTCAGGTATCAATTCTACGAAAAAACATACTGAAAAGTCTCATCAATTGCTGATAAACAAAATGTTGTCATCTAGTGTTTTGAATAAAATAGTTGAATTCTCAACCAAAAAGGATAAATTTTCTACCAAAAGAGGTGAATTGAAAAAAATTAATTTTTAACTAAATAGTTGTACTAACAACCAAATAGTTGATTTTTCAAGCAGAAGAGATGAATTTTCAACAAAAAAGTTGAAATTTTTATCAAATAGGAAGTTTTTATGACAAAACGACCAATTTTTTCAGACAGTTCAATTTTCAACATAAAAGTTAATTTTCAACCAAAAAAAAAAGACTCTTCTACCACACCAGATGAGTTTTCAATCCAAGAAGACAAATTTTTAACAAAAAAGTTGAATTTTCGATCAATAAATATGAATTTAACAAATTAGTTGCATTTTCTATCTACAAAGATGCATTTTCAAAAAAAAAGATCCAATCTATAAACAACAAAATTAAAATTAAAAGAGACGAATTTATAACAAAAGACATACATTTGTAACCAAATAGTTGAATTTTTAACTAAAAATGATCCATTTTGAATCAAAAATGGAATAGTTAAATTTTCATTAGAAAAATTACTTTCCAACCAAAATAAAAAAGAAAAAGAATTTTCATCCAGTTGAATTCAACGACAAAAAGATGATTTTTCAATAAAGAAGATTAGTTTTTCACTCAAAAAGACAAATTTTTAGCAAAAGAGTTAGGGTTCCAAACTATAAAGTCGAATGTTTGAGAAAAATGTTGACTTTTAACCCGGATAAGATGAATTTTCAACAAAAATGTTAATTTTCAATCAAGAAATATAAACTTTCAACCAAATAGATGAATTTTCAACAAAAATGTTAATTTTCAATCAAGAAATATGAACTTTCAACCAAATAGTTAAATTTTCAACTACAAAAATATAAGTTTTGAATCAAAAATAGAATTGTCATATTTATAGTTTAAAACATTAATTTTTAACAAAAAACAAGCGAATTATCAAACAGTTAAATTCTAGCCAAAAAGGCAAATTTTTAACAAAAGAGTTGAATTCTTATCCAAAAAGATGAATTTTCAACGAAGAAATATAATTTTTTACTAAAAATACCAATTTTCAACAAAAAACATGAATTTTCTACCAACTGGTTGGATTTTTAACTTATAAAGGATAGATTTTCTTCCAAAAATAGAATAGTTAAACTTTCTGATAAAAAAATTAATTTTTGACAAAAAAAAAGAATTCTCAGCAAAATAGTTTTCTATCCAAAAAATGAATTTTCCACCAAGAAGATTAATGTTGTACCAAAAAAGACGAATTTTTTACAAAATACATAAATCTTCAACAAAATGAATGAATTTTGAAGTGAAACAGAAAAAGTTAATTTCCTAACAAATAATTAAGTTTTCAAATAATTTGTTCCATTTTAAGCCAAATATTTAAATTTTGAATCAAATATATAAAATTTAAACAAAAAGTTGATCATTTAATTTGTAATCCAATAAGACAATTTTTCTATAAAAAAAGTTGAATTTTCAAACTGAAAATATAAATTATACACAAAAAAGTGTACTCACTCAACAAAAAATAATAGTTAATATTTCAACCAAAAATGATTTCAATTTGAAACAAAAAACAGTTGAGTTAAATCACAAGATAAGAATTTCCAACAAAGTTGAATCCTCGACTGAAACAGAATCATGTTTAGCCAAACAGTGGAATTTTAACGAAAAAGGATGAATTTCCAACAAAATAGTTGAATTTTCAACTAGAAACAATCCATTTTCAATTACAAATATCAACTTTCAATCAAAAATGTGATAGTTACACTTTCAGTTTAAAAAAATTATTCTCAAACAAAAAAAAAAAAGAATTTTCAGCAAAATAGTTAAAGTTTCGACCAAAGAGATGAATTTTCAACCAATATGAGAAATCTTTACCCATCTTTCGCAAACTTCGTTAAAATTTGTCATCAGAAAACCTACTGAATAATTATCTAAGTTTGTAACGTTACATTGACTGATCCCTCTCCTGCCCCTGTTATCAACCGTAGTTTTTGACGCAACCCTCTCTCCCTCAAATTGGCAAGATAAACAAGAAATTTAAGAATGGAATAAAATAAACATTCCTGTTGCTGATATACACATGAATCAGCTTCTTATCACTTTAGAAAATGTATCTTTGATTCTTTATCTAAAAATGTGCTCAAGGAATGCCAGATCTTTTCCTTATTGTGTTTTCCCTTTAAGAAGAATTAAATCATTATCTACAAGAGAAGGACAAATTCTTGGTGTATCCAAAATAAACAAAATCACCTCTAGCTCATTTTATTTGACTTTCTCTTTTTTTCCTAATTATTCTTCTCCTTAATGGACATTAAACACAATGATTAAAACACAATTCTGTGTTATGGAAAAGAGTCGTCTAACTCAAAATCCTCCGCGTAAAGAGTTTTCAGTGAGCGGTGTAGTTCCCTGGAGAATGCAGGCTATTAAAAAACAACTCTTTTATGCTTTGCCAGTGATTCTCATAATTTAACAATTCTGTAATTACAGCACGCGAAACGCGACAGTATCAAAGCGACTCTCTAATTCCATTAAGTCGGACTAAGATAACCGTGATTGCCGCGTGAGCAGTACAGATGGGTTAGGGGTTCGGGGGGATTGAACTGGAAGGTAATAGTGTTTGTGAGGATATTCAGTGAGGAGACTGACGATACATGAAGAGAGAGGAAGGAAGATCGATATTTTTGACTGCAATTTAGTCTGCATTTAATCAACGTTTAATCACCTCGTCAACAGTCCGGTTAATCCGCGAGCTTGCTTTCGTCGAGGTAGTATGCCCGGATGACGACGACGCCATGTTTAAACTCATCATTATTCGTGGCGCTAATAGAGCTCCCGGGGAAATACCCTCGTGGCTTCTCTCACAAAAAGACGCTGAGCGAAATGCGAGCTTTGCGATCCATCGTCAAACGTTCTCTCTTAGCCTTCAATGTAACAAATTTTACAAATTTGGAGTCGAATTTAAATTTGATGAATTGAGATATATGCACTGTAAAATGTTTTTTCTCTTAAACCAACATTTGGCTCTAGTTGAACTCAATCTAGTTGAAATGTCAAGGATTCATTACTAACAAAATTATCGGCATAAAGTTGATTCAACTATACCAACCCAGTAACAGCTAATAAACGAAACCTATAGTTTCATTAACATGACAACTCTGGTAAATAATGATGAATACCTAGTGTGTTTTCCATCGTAAAAAGGCACCACGATCGGGCCACGCTGATGTTTTTCTATGTTGTATTACCATAAGACGCTGGTGGGGTGTACTTGTGTCCGAATCTCGAATTTTTACGTCATTTGTAAATATTTTTAATAATAGTGGAGAGAATTCATGATCATGAGTACAGCAGGCTCTTTCATAAACAATTTCAAATGACACTATTTTCTTCGAGTGGAACTCAGGTCGAAGGAAAAGAAATATTTTGCAAAACTGTGATGATAATTTTCAAAATTCGGAATAATTATATAACTACAGGATAATATGAAATATATATGATCTACTTTGGGATTATTACAATTTGGAAGTCAGTTTGCTCGGTGGATTACTAATTATTGAAACTATTGTGCCTTGTCAAAATAAATTAATATTTCAGTTCAGGTGACATATTTTCCTTGTTGTTAATATAAAGATGAACCGTATCATCGTATCTAGTGTTGCGAATTTGGCGCAGGTCCAAACTAGCCAAAATGGTTGATTCCTTTTACAGGGGTACAAGGAGTCTTTTTCGGTGTGATTCTCCGTATAGCGCAAAATTCAGTGTTCCTGATATTCAAAAACGAATAAGTTTTACTTATAAGTGTGAATATACTCTAAAAAATTTATTTCTATGTCTATGAATAACGACCGCTGATAACTGTTATTCCTAATATTATAGTTTTTCTTCGAAATGATCTGCAAATAGTCAAATCGTCGTTGACTGGACTGTCCCTGGTGTCGTTTTCAAAATAAAAGTTATGTTTTCTACTAAAACCATATATATAACATAACTAGTGTTAACGTGATATATTGCCCGATTTAGAATCTTTAAGGAAATCCAGAGTTTAATTTTCAAAAATATTAAATTTTTTAAATCATATGTTCAATATAGCACCCATATTTGTACGTTATTGACTGGACTATGTGTAATGAGTAGATATTTTCCAAAATAGAGCATTTGATTATTGTCAGCAGATTAGGATTGATCTATTTGAATTTCATGTATTGCTGACCCCGCAAATCAGCTGATCTAATGCTGTAATTTCACTTCAATAATACGCCCAGAAAGACAATTTTTTTCGTTCTTAAAAATTGCTTCGATGAGAGAATTTGGTTGATTTTAGAAAAAATTTTGGTTACATGAACAAACTTTTTTTAATTGACCATATTAGTATGCTTCAATTCATTGTTTTGGTTCAATCGTTTTGTTGATTTTAGAAAATATTCAAAATTACCAAATTTAAAGCAACTAAAATGAAAACAATTATTTAAATTGAATGATATATTCCATTGGATCAAGCAAAATACTTGCTTGGGTTAACCAAGAGTATTACTTGAACAAACAAAAATATTTACTTGAATTAACCAAAAAATATGGTATAATCAACCAAGTTTTCCTAACGAAACAAAGTTTCGTTAGGGTCAACCAAATATTTTTTTTCCATATGATAACCATATTCTAGTGTTGATTTAGCCAATATTTTGTTCATTAAATCAAATATTTTTCTGCGTGTACAACTGTACATGTCCAGCAGCGAATTTGCGCAAGGCATCAAATAATAATCATCATGAACTGGATTTGTAATATTCACAATAAATTCTTTAATAAATTATGTGAAACGCTAAATAACATTTGATGATGTTAAGCTAGCAAATACTAACTTAGAAAATATTAGTAATGTTAAAAATTGTTTTTTATCTATTTAAAAAATTGATATTACTTTTTGGATTTTTCACTGGGCATATTTCTTCGCACTTTGGTTTAATCATCTTTTGTCATAATTGGGGACTATCGGATTAATTTTGTACTATTATGTTCACAAAATAGTAGGAAGAAGTTGTAAAAAAAACAATTATTTAAACAAATCATAGTATGCATTGTTTTTAGCTTGGTATTATTCGAGACTGATTGGTAATTATTGTATTTCAATTGATATAAATTGACTGTATTATCTAAAAGTATTAGAACATTAGTATGAAAAAATGCTCTTAAATTTTCGGTGAATTTCCATGAATTGCCACATATATATATATATACCATTAAACCATTTCCCTTTCAGGGTAGGCGTGACACTACCCGATTCGGGTAGTGTTTCTAGGTTTTTCTTGTAGTTATAAATAACTACAAGTGTGGGCTCACCACACCCACGATGTGCCAACAGCACTCATGTTAGTATTCTTGAATGGTCACCCATCCAAGTACTAACCGCCACATATTTTGCCAAAATTTCGATCATTCTTCGAAAATTTCTGATATTTTTATTTTTTATTCTTATTTCCGTCTGTCATTTTGAATTACATAATTTCGCAGGCAAATGTCTTAGCAGTGAGCCCTGAAATTTTTGCAAAGAAAAGTTCCATGAAATATGCCTCCGAATCAATCGTTTTCAAAGGCTCAAAATTCCGCTGAGCATCTATAGCTAAATTGTTTGAGAATACAAAAATTATTGCAATTTTTTACGTTCTATTACATATTTGGATTTCTTACCCCTTTAATATGTATAATAAGTACGGTTAATTCGATCTTATAAAGCGAAAAACAAATGCCGATGCTCAAATTTTGGGCTATACGGAGAATCACCCATATATTCTTTGTGAAACAATAAAAAGTATTATAGAAGACAAAGAGATATAGAGTTTCTGATTATTCAATTTCGAAGTTTACGGAACTCATTAATTACTCTGCATTCCGAAAATTGGGAACAAACATGCTAATTTCGATTAATGTTGTCGATTAAAGTTTTGTCGAAGGCGACTTTATTTAAAATAGAGATGATATATTATGAAACTTTTAACAATTGAAATATTGTAATTTAATTAACAGTATACATTTTGTTTGCCGAGGCTTCAAAAAACGCTTTCAGATGTAATAGCAGTTTTTTCAATACAATTCTAATATTTGTTTAATTAAACATGGAAAATATTATGACCCTGAAGTTTGCTGTATCTATTCAATTACATAATGTAACAACTTGAAGTTGAAAATGAAAAAAATGAGAATATTATTTATTTCAGACTAGAGAGTTATCCTCACAAACATATACACTTATTTTTGTTGTTGTGAGAAAATAAATGCGTATTTTCTTTCATTAAATAATTGTAAACTGTAGCCCTGGGGCCTTGAACTGTCCCTCAATGATTAAAATGCTTTATTAATGTTAAGTTTTCTAAATATAATAATTGTTTGCCAGATAATACAACTGATAGTACCATACGTTCAGAAGAACAAATTGACACAATTAGATAATAAAAATGACCCTTAAGCGTCAAAAACTACCCTTTTTCGTGCAGAAATTTAAATGCGGGTCTGGTAAGGCACTGTCCAGTTTTCCATACTTATGGCGAGGCCCTGGTCAGGTCATCTGGCAATAGCCATACATGGCTTGTAACGCTCCTGCAGACCATTCCCCTACTTCGTACGAACTTGAGAGGGCCTGTACAGTTTTTCTAAGGTATGCCCTACTTTTTAAAATTATAATAATAATAAACAAAAACTACTTATTTTACTGTTTTCTTTTTTTATCCATTATCTCTTAGCGTACAAAATATTGATGAGGAAATATTTAATGAAAATATTGATATCATCGTAACACACAACAGCACTAACCATCCAAACTAGGTTAGGTTAAACAAACGTTCGAGGAGCGCGACAATGACAGATGTGTGGTGTAAAAGAGTATCTCTCGTGAAATCCCGACTTGGGGAAAGCCTCCACAAAACTCCACAAGCAAATTTTTCATATTATTTACATGTGGGAGTCATTTTATTATTTTGAATTCGGAACAACGACAGTATGTTTATAATTATTGAGAGATATTTGTATTGTAATGCCCCGTTTGTGCCCCATCATAATTCAATTTATTTGTTTGAAAATAGAAAAACTGGTGTGAGCCTTGTCCGAATGTCCGCCTCACTTTTCAAATAAGGAAAAATAGGGTAATTTCTGCACGGGTTATAGGGGCTCAAATATTACATTTATCTTGTATCTTGTAAAGTCATTTAGGTATCAACAAATCCAAAGAATGGCGTAAACAATCTTCAAAATTCAAAGTATAATATTTTAACCCCTATAAAGGGTAGTTTTCAAATCTTAGGGGTAGTGTTTTTGGTCCAATTTTGTCCAACTCTTTTTCCTGGACGTATGGTACCATCACTTGTATTCCCTGACAAACAATTATTATTTTTACAAAAAAGCTGGAAAAGGGATTGGTTTTCCACAAATCCCAGACCGTCGCCAGTTTAACGCCATTTCTATTTTCGCGTAACTTCAGACAAGTAGAACAAGTAGAACAATTTTAGTGGGTGTTTTTTGGGGCAGGAAGATTTCCTTAACAATTGAAAAAAAGTATATGCTGCTTAGGGAGTTAAAAGACGTGATTTAAGACCAGTGGAATTTAGTCCTACTTGATCTTATCGAAACAACATTTAAATATGGGTATTACCACAATCTAAGATACTGAAAAAATTTTAAATTATGAAACTTCACACAAAAATTTTACTTAGAAATTGCGTCTAAAGGTTGTATTTATCAAATCTTGGATTGAGCAAATATTGTATCTTCTGTATTTGTAGCAATAATTTCCTAACCGAATGCCAGTAATTTTTTCGAGCAGATAATTCTGTCGTTGCGCTTTGATCCGCGCGAAAATCAAATTTATTCGCGCCACCGCATTCGCTACCAGATTCGCTCACAGCTGTGTAAAACATATGATAGCTATATTCATTCGCGGATCGATAAAAAATTATCGGTCAGCGAATACAATTGGATTTAATTTTTTACACAGCTGTTAAATTTATCTGGTGGCGAATAAATTTCACTTTCATGCAGATCAAGACGCTGCAACAAAACATTCTGAAGGTGGGAAAAATAAGCTCGCGATTTCTGTTATTTCTGGAAATGTATGTATTTTTTACAAGAATCAATATATTTTTCGTACGTCATATGCTGAATATTTCAGTTCATAAATTGAAAAGTTAATGAAAACTTTTAGTCATTCATTGAATGAATTCCGTACATCATTTTGTGAAATATTTTATAAAATTAGAGTAATTATTGGATGGAATGAGAACAAAACAAATATACAAAAATGTAATGATTGACAGTGGGGTTTTGCGTAATTTCGGAATTGATCTGATTCAAACTTTCTTTTTCATTTTTATGGGAAAAATATCACTGATTCATTTCTTAATCAAAAGCTAAAATTATCTTGACGCAAAAAAACGTTTTCCAAAATGATGGATGGTTGAAGACAATTATAAAACAAATTTTGTAGATTTTTCAAGCTTATTAATGACTGAGTCAATAATATGATTGAAAAATCAACAATATTTACACTTCCAATCAAGACTATTTGATTGTATAATACATTTTTTAAATTGCTTCAGCTCTTATCTTTCAATTGAACAAAAATCCATCTGTTATCGTGCTATTTTTATTCCCACCTTTCCACTCGAGCAAGAGAAATATTTACCGTCGATTTCAACGCTTCGACGCGAAGTGGAGAAGTGTTTCATTAAATCGACTTATAAACAGACAATGAAATAAAAAAGCTTTTTTTTCTCTTTCTTTCGTCTGCATAAAAGAAAAAAGAGAGAAATAAAGGTCGCGAAGGAGCGAGGGGGTGAAGTGAGCCGATAAAAAAAGCGACCGCAAGAACGAGTCAATTAAGAGCGATCGCTGAGGCGAGTTCTCACTGTTAGTACACAAGCAAACACCCTCGAACGTATTGAGAGAGGTGAGATATGGGGGTGGAGAGGCGACGATGGTAGAACGTTAATACGTGTACACAGAGCCTAGCAAAGGAACGATGCCAAGTCCAATCCACCTGACAATAATCGGATTGATTAAAAGTCGCCACCAATGTTCCCTCTCTTCTCTCTTTTCTCCTGTCTCCCTTGATATCGAGTGGCTCATGTATATACACGTGTCATCGTAGGTGGAGAAATTTCCAATCGGCTCTCAGTAAGTCGAAGGGTAATCGGTTATGAAGTAAATTAATTTTATTTTTTTCCAATACGTCCAACGACAATCGTGCCAGATTTTTCAGAATCCAATTATTGGATATTTCTAAATAATCAAGTCTGGTACGTCTGTTTTTTAACCCTATGATACCACATTAGATAGGTTAAAAGTAGCGACATTTTTGATTTCGAAATGAAACTTGGATTAAAGTCACTGCACGAAGGGTTGACCACTATACATTTTCATATTCACCAGAATTTAAAATAATTCAAAAGACTTCAAAAGACTTTTAAGAATTCAAGTACCTAAAGAAAATTCAAAGACTCGTTCAGCACGGGAGGTTTCCTTATTTCAAATTAAATTTTTTTTATATTTGGTTTGGGGAGTAAGAAGACGTATTTTAAGATCAGTTTCGAAATTCCACAATCTATTGGGCAATTTTGAAATTTTTTTTGCGTTAAGGGTGTTTTTTTGCGGAGGGAGGTTTCGTCACCAAAAATTTAAAAAAAAATGTATATGTCGTTTAGGGAATAAAAAGACGTACATTAAGACCAGGGGAATTAAGTCTACTTGAACTTATCAAAACAATATTTGAATATGGGATTCTGAATTATGAAACTTTACACAAATTTTTCATCTAAAAATTACTTCTCAAGGTTATATAGTATTATTCTTCAACGCTTTTAAAAAATAAAGATATTTTAAAAGGCCATTGAACGATATTTTTTTTACTTTAGGTTTGAAATAGTCGAGGGGCATCCCAAAAAAAATCAGCAAAAAACCTGGACCTGGATAAAAACCCTTTTCAGTGGTAGTTGGTTGAAGCTAGGCGTGATACTTCTTTAAATAATACTACAATAAAGTACTTACATTCGAATTTGAATTGAAGAACCTTTTAATAGAGCTCAAAAGAAATCTAAAGAATTTGTTTGAAGAATTTGAAAGAAGTTCATATAAGTTCATATAAATTTAAATAATTTTAAGGCATTCCAAAACTTTGAAGAGAATTTAAATGAATCCAAAATAATTGACGGGTAATTAAAGAGAATGCGAAAAAAAATTCCGGAAAACTGTTAAGACTTTTGGAGGAAGAGAGAAATTTTTGATTTTTTAAAATTTATTTGTTTAATTTTGAATATTTTTTAGGATCTAGTTTTTGTTGTATGTAAATGTAGCTTATTGCAAAGTGAAGAAATTTAAATTTTCTATTCTATTGTTTGAGATCGACTTCGTTCGTTTTGAAACTTAAATCTTTTCTATTTGGAGTCTTATTAATTGAGAAGGATTTCCTATTTTAACTACTCTCAAAACAGCAGATCTTTGAATTGTAATTTTTTTGTCAATAATAAAAGATGAATGCTTCCCGTAGTTTTCAAGGTGCACAAAATTCTCGGAAAATTCGCGGATTTCCCCTTTTTCCACAGACAATTAAGTAATAAGTGAATAAAACCATGATAAATCGTTTTTTTTTAAAATGAGTTACGTATGATTTTAGCAAATTATTCAAAATATTTTAATTAAAATTCTTTTATTCTATACGGAGTTGTTCAATATGCTTCAAAAACTGCGTAAATCAAAGCTTATAGGTTTAATAATTTGATAACATTGGATATCCAGTTAGACGGTTTCCCCTAAATGATACAATTTGAATTTTTCTTCTACCTCTGGTGTCTTTGAGATACAGCATTTGTCTAATTATTGAGGAATTATATCCAAATATTCAACCAATGAGTATTATGAATTAAAAGGATAAAATTTCGAAAGATGTTTTAAAAAAACGGAAATGTCGCACAATCTAAAGCTTAGGAAATGAAAAATAGAAAAAAATATAAATCAATGAAGAAGTTCGAGAATGTTTTTCAAGAAAAAGTGAAGAAGCAGCGGTATAAGCAGACAATGATAAGAAAATAGTGGCATTTTTTGGAATGTATTATAAAAAATTCTGCAATTTTAACTGAAAATTAGTTAATCTGTAACTGAGTTTTCCTACGTTTATTCTACTTTTCCTACATTTATCATCATTTTACAAAACAGAAATTTCTAACAGTGCACTTCTTTGTTGGAATTGCCAAAAAACGTAGATTTCGAATAAAATATTTCTAAATTCCATCAGCTGCGTGAGGAGACGTTGGTAGTGGGGGTGGAGCAAGTAGGTAGATTGCGATCAAATGAGCATCGCACGTGTATAGAGGTCAAAGTATAATGGACATCAACAATCGAAAACTGATCTTATTGTGACTCTGGCAATGTTAAAGCCTAATCCCGAATCCCTAAAGGCCTGAACCATACATTGGTGATGTCATATTCTTTCAAAGAAATTCGGTAAATTTATCAAGACTTAAAAATCGACTTGGCATGCCAATTTGTCCCGAATTTCAACCATAAGCGTTAGACTTTCATCTACGACTTCAAAGTATCTCCTTTTCTTCCTCCTCAAAAAATTGTACTCAAGTCAATTACAAAAGATAAAGTTGCAAAATTTACTACATCATGGAGAAGAATCACATATCGAAATATAAGTGTAAAAGACGACTGGAATGAATTTTCGAAACCGGAATGCCGATATTTGGAAGCTATCGATTTCCGCGTGGAATAGCAGTGAAATTTTCAGTTTTGGCAGTCAAGAATCGACGAGTGTGCTTTATTAGTTTATTCATCGGGGCGAATGTTGGATGCCGCAGAATTGCCATAGTGTGACATATCGTTACAAACGCGTGCAGGAAACGGACTGTCCTCCGCCTACATTTCGACGAATATACACGTATATATCTCGCGCATAGGAAACGATATCCAGTAGTATAGAGATGATTGTCTGTGTGTCTGCCCGCATGCAAGCCCATATACACATACACACACTGGCGCAAAGAAGTGGACAGCCTGGTCGTGACACTCAGAAGCACCATCAGTTATATAGAGATCGTCGGCTGTACCACCCCCGCGCTTGTCGCAGGAAGCTAGTTAGTTGAGGGGCAGGGGGATCGAGAAGGGGTTCTGCTTTTTTAAATCTAGCTATGAAGGATCCATCTTGGCCTGGCTGAATGCCCGATTACCACACCTATACAATATTCTGATCCCTTACTTATCCCCTTCCTTCAATTTACTCTACAGTTCCACACGTATTATATAGGCATATCTTCATATATGTATATGTCGTAAGCTTTTATACAAATCCGGCTTTTAGCTGAATTTCTAGGCATTTGGCTAAACGCCTGTCAATAAACTAGCTAGCTTAAAAGTCCGCGTTTAGCCTAACTTTTGAAGGCTCGATGGGCCATTGAGGTTGTAATAGAGTTTAAGTCGTTTGAAATTGATGATCCCTGATCATCGCTTGTAGATTGCTTAATAACAGCCTTTCTTAAACTAGGTAATGTATCCATCGATATATCGTTAAGAAGAATTGCACTTGTTCCAGATTTCGCAGTGGCCGTTGAAGGAAATAAAGATCAAAGGAACCCTTCCTTTGTTCCTATTCGATAAAACCGATTCTAAAATTTTCATCATAACACCGACGATTGGTATTTATAAGGAAGCACTTGATATCTTCCAAATTCTTCCAGACTATTTTATTTAGAATTTGTACCCTAACGTTTCGGAATCAGTCTAAGTTCATCAGCAGATTGCCTTTTTACATTTTGAATAATTTTAAACAAAAACAGTTTGTAAGAAAATTGTCATATTTTTTTAAACAACTATACACTGATTGAAATAAATAAGCGGTACAACAATATTTATGATTAGATGAACCCTATTTTATTGCTGGTATAGATACAGCCATACAGGATGTCTGTTTTGGCCATCCGATTCTTGTTGCTTATGAAGGCAGACGCGCAGGCGCGATTGAGATGCGCCTGTTGTAAACAAAACAAACCGAGTCGGGTAAATCATTGATACAAAAGGTATTGCTGAATGTAAACATTTTAAAGATAGTTGACTTAGGTATATGTTTATATAATTAGACATTTCCTATAATAGCAACACATATATTACAGCTTTGTACCACAAATATAAATAAGTTGTATTTACCATATTTCAGTAAGTGCATTTCGTACTGTTTGTGATTGAATTACACGTATTATATTATAAATATACTCGTAATTTGTTAGCCTACGATCGTATGGTTAAATCAACGGCACTATTTCTATCAGTGTAGATAATATAGAAAAAGAATGATATAAGCCTGCTCATGCGTGGGGTAATAATATACTTTTATGATGCAGAAGTATGTTGATATTAAAACGGGATTAACAATCCGAAAAGAAACATCAAGAGTAATAATTATATTTATGTTACAAAATAAAACATAGGAAGAATTAAATGTACACCATCCGTCTCCATTTTAAATTTAATTAACATATATCACGTATGAGAATCTTCTTAAAAACTATTTTAGTTCTAAATTCTGCGAAATGCAAAAAGGCAATCTGATGAGGGAATCAGTACGATTCCAAGAAGTTATTGTGCAAATTCTGAATATAAAGTCTGGAAGAAGTCGAAATGAATAAGGGTTTTCCTATTTATTAATACCTACATTTCTTTTTACTCATATAGTACTTTTTATGACAGTGAATCTATTATTAGAATCTAAGGGCCCACAATCAACGGTCAGCACACATAATGTAATGGAATCGTCAATACAATACTGTCGATTATTTTCATGGCCCGCTGAGCCTTAGAAAGTTATGCTAAAAGCCGGCTTTCAGGTTTGCTTCTTAAATTGATGCAACAATTAGACTAAAATTGATCATTGAAACGAAAACTTGTCTGTCGTCCGTCCCTTAGCCAAATGCATAGGAATTCGGCTAAAAAACGGATTTATCTAAAAGCCTATGACATATATACATATACAGTGCATTTGCATACTCACTTATCGCACCTCTATTACGCTGATATTCAATTATAACGCGGCTAGGCTAAAATCATTTTTACGGCTTCCTCCCGAGGTGATAAATGAGATGACTTATTGAAGCGCCGTGGAATCAGGTTGACGGATCACCGAACGGAATTAATCTCTTGTCTCTCCTAACCCTTTAGGCTGCCTGACCTCACAACCCTTGTCCCGGTTGTGACATCTTTGGTAATCTCTTGTTTTTGCAGAATTCGTTATAACAAAGTGCGTAACGTACAAGGATTTGTTAGCGCCATAGATTTTAATTGGGTGTTGTTTTCAGTTACAACATTTTTTATACACGAAAAAAAATAAAGGCACAATGCAAATTTTAATTGTTCAAAATCAGATCCAAAAACTTTTACACAACTGGTTTTCTGTGTGGGTACGAAAGAGGCCTATTTTAGCAGAATTTAAACCTCTGGGTTGAATATATTTTGAAAATACTACTTTTAAAGTCGAAATGAAAAATGAAAATTAAGATAAATCACTCCCAAAAAGGCTTATATTTCGGAAACCCCAAATATTTGTATGAGAGTAAATGAACCGGTTGTCGAACAACGATTCTTTCTTCGGACACAAATTTCAGAAGTCCATAATTTAAAATGTATTATATTGTGCAAATTGTTAAAAATAGGTTAAAAATAAATGCCGATCTGTATCATAAGATTGAACTTTTATAACATTATAGAAATTTGATCAGAAGAAAATAAATATTCATTAAATCACTGATAGGTGTCTGGAGATCGGTGCACGTAATTTGTATGCCTACATTTTTTTAAATTCTAAATTTGAAACATTAAGTGCTTCTTTTCCACGAAACGATCACAATTTTTTTTCTTTGGAAATTAAAATTTTGAAAATAGTATAGTTTGAGGTATAGAGTTGACAGCTTTTCTCTACTATTATTCAATACAAAGTGTCTAGGTACACTGAAAATATTTGGTCCACGCCCAAAAAAAAATTTGGTAGAATAAAAAAAAATTGCTTTTGGTTCAATCATAGAATATGGTTATTACGTAAATGGACGACAAAATATTTGGTTGACGAAACTGAATTTGTTGGTTGTTTTAACCAAATATTTTGGTAGATGTTCTTGGTTGCTTTACCCAAAAAAATTTGTTGGGCCAATCAAATATTTTGTTGAATCAATAAAAATTTATTTGATCCAACCAAACTTTCATTGTATATTCAAGAAACCCGTTTTACGCTTACTGAATTTCGGTGAACCTACACATGGCCTACTAAATAATGGTATTGATTGAAAATATTTTTTCCGAGCTGAAAAATATTTTTTTATAACATATAGAAGATTTACTGATAGAATTTTTCTGAGTAACTGAATATCGAGCAATTAGTTTCTGTAACTGGATCGCTTGCTTTTTAAATTTACTAAATAACTTTGTTGAAAGCTTATAAAATTCCACTTTAAATTACCCCAATATTTTCGCTCATACTTTGCTCCTCTGAGCACAAGAATTTGTTATTAACGTTTTGCCAAGATGTTTGGTTAATTTTTATTTTACAAAACTATTTTTTGTTTTTTCAATTATATATTTTTTCACTGCTCGAAGGGAAAGTATTTGTTGGCATCTTTAAAAGTTACAGAAAGATTATGGAATCGATCTGAAATGAAAGTTATTCAATCAAATCAAGTAAAGGAAATAAAAAAAGTACTACTACTTTTGAATTTAATGTTTTGATTTGAGCTCAGTATTGCGAACCCTAAATCCACTATTTTTTAAATATGATTCATCAGTTAGATAACATTTACACGTAAAAAAATAAGTTTTTTCTCTTTTGAAAATACAGTTCCTAATTTTGAAAAATAAGACATCAAATGATCGTAAACGAGACTTTTTTGTCTTTTTTTCAAATATTCAAGGAAATTGAATTATCCATTAATGCCCGCTTACTCCATACTAATTCCGAGAAAATTAAAAAATAGGTATTAAATTATCTTAAAAACTCAAAATTGTTGATAAAAATAAAATTATTTTTCTCTAAAATAAATACATCGGTTTTCAAATTTTTTAGATTTTTCGAAAAACTTGAAAACTTTCTTGATTCCTTTTTGTCGTATATTTTTTTCTCTAAATTTTTTAGTACTTATAATACTAAACGAGGCCAAAAAATGTTTTTTTTTACCAAGTGTAGCGATATGGTTTTTAATGAAAATTGCCAATGCATGTTAATATTAATTTTTTTATTTAAATCTTGTTAATAAGTTAAACAAAAAATGGTGATAGATATGTATCCTTTTTGCCAATCTGGAATAGAATTACACAATGGTTTATATTATTTGATGCGAATGATTTCTCGTGAACAAGACATGTCAACAATGTTGAAACAAATTGATCTTAATCAGGATAATCAGAAATAATGGATTTGAGATTAGTCTGATTGGTGACAAGGTAATTAACTATATGACGTGTTTAATGTGAAGTGTAAAGTGTTATTTTTTCACCGAAAATTAGCATTTTTAAACACAAATAATCATGAAATTCCCAATTTGCAACAATTTTAGGTTATGTTAGAATTTTACACCGGAAAGCGGTTATTTCAATCAAAAATTATTACATTACAAAGAAAATATAAAGTTTTTGAACAGTTTTGGGTTATTCTCACGTTTCTTACCGGAGTTCGGTATAGATTTCCGAGAAGATTCACGATTTTTGAACGATGTTAGGTTATATTGACTTTTCTCATCAGAAATCGGTTATTTTAAATAAGAAAAATTAGTTTGAAAATTAGAATTATAATCTTAAACAATTGTTTTGTTATTTTAAGTCAGTGTTTTTTGTTTAAAATTGTCACTATAATAAAATATAATTAGATTCCAAAGAATATTTACAATATCAAGATTCGAAAATCATTAACTTCTAAATTAGTATTAAATAAAAATAATTTTATTACAAAAATCATAAAGTTTCCAAGAAGACTTAAAATTTCATCTTAAAACTAAAATCAGTTGATTTTTAAGATTCATAATTTTTTAACTCTTAGGTTACTTTAGCGTTTTACACCAAAAATTGGTATTTTAAAACAAAGTTAATTGTAGTTTAAACAATTTTTGAACAATTTTATGTTATTTTCACGATTTTTAAAGGAAATCTGTTATTTTAAACAAAAATTGAAAAAAATTAGATTCCAAAGAAGATTTTTAACTTTTTAACAAGTTTGTGTTGTGTTAGTGTTATATACGGGAAATCGGAATTTTTAGTAAATATCAATTAGATTTCAAAGAAGATAAAAAATTCTTGTACAATATTTTAGATTAGGCTATTGGTTTTCACAGAAAATATCGATGTAGATTTCCTAGATTTTAAAGACAAATTACAATTTTAGAACAATTTAAAGTTAAAATAACGTTGTTCACTAGAATTTGGTTATTTTAAATAAAAATAATCAAATTTCAAGTAAGATTTACAATTTGGAACAATTAAAGGTAATGTCATGAGGGAAAACACTGTTCCGACACAAATTTATTCTACACAAAATATATTGTACACAACGTATACCTATCACATTTTTCCTACACAAAATATTTTCTACACAAAAAATTTCCTACGCAGAATTTATTACCGTTATATTTTTCTTACACAAAATATTTTCTAGACAGAATTGAATAGTAATATTTTATTACAAAGATATTCTCAAAATAGTGATACACAACAATATTATGTCCAATATTTTTCCTACACAAAATATATTCTACACAACATATTTAAAACAGTAAATAAAATATTTTCTACACAAAATACGTCCCACATAAAATAATATGATTATAACTTTACTTTAAATATTGTTAATGCTATATGACAAATATTCTGAGTGAAGGTATTCAACACAGGCATATTCTATAAAAAAATATTGAGTGTGAAACTTTTCCGACACAAAACATATTTTACACTAAGTGATGTAAGTGAACTTTACAATATAGGTAAAAGATTTGATTTAGAAGATTTGCTTTAGAGTAAATTGAAAATATCGTTGGACACCGGGCAATAGGGAAGCTGAATATATAGGCTTAGGGCGGTCTAAATTTATACCTGTAAGAATTCGATTTCAGTGATCAATGCCCCCCCCCCCCCTCCTCAATTTGTTCGCTTTTCGGAAAAAGAAATTCCTTATTTTTTATTTTTAAATCGGTCACCATTATAACTCTTGCTACCGGGCCTTTGAAATTAACATGGGGTTTTAAATGGGAAAAGCTCGTTTTTCGACAAAGTACTTCTTATTACCTTTTTGTAAATTAAAGTTCAGTCACCTCTTAGGGAACGTTCGAAGTATAATTTCTACACATACATTTTTATTTTAACCGCATCAATCCATCCCTCTGTATTGTGCCCGGAAAATGCCCGAAAAATTGCAATATAGCAGTTTTATGTAAAATTCATTCTGAAGACGGTATTTTTTGAAATTTTTTCAACATGGATTTTTAATCGTAAAAATTTATTACTTGAAGGAAATAATTACACAATTAACGAATGTTGAAAGTAATATTTTTTGAACGATATTTGGCCATTATTTAAACAATTTGCATTAGTTAAAGCAATTTTTTCCCCTGGAAACCTTCAGTAGTTACTGCTTTCTGATATCGGGAACGCATTTAATGAATTCTAAGAGTGATATTTTGTGTGAAAGACAGTTTGCACTTATTAAAACAATTAATCATCATTCGCTGGCGCCTTTTAATAGGAAAGGTGGATAAAATTCTAGTTTCTATGTATTGCATACATTATGTATAGCTTATTGTGTAGTATTATCTTATTTCAGAACGTATAACCAATAAAAAATAACAATTTTTTTTGTTACGTTATTGATGGTTACTTTTTTTAGATCGGTTTCATTAATGAAATAAAACACTGCTTAATAAGCGACATATATAGTGCAAGATATTCAAAGAACCAGAATTTTCTCAATCTTTCCTATGAAAAGAAGCCAGTGGTATTAATTATTTAAATCATCACAAATTCTCTGTGACAAAAACTATCACTCCTAACATTCTTCATCGCCGACATTAATTTCAGAAAATAATAACTTTTCACAATTTACAGAATGAAAAAATTGTTGAAACAAATGAAAATTGTTCAAAGAATTGCCAAATATCTTGAACAAAGAAAAATTACTTTGAACATTCGGTAATCGTGTCATTAATCCCAGCAAAATAATGACCTTTTACGTTTTACAGGATAAAAATGGTTCAAATAATTACCAAATATGTTAAGCAAGAACTTTTATCCTTGAAATTCATCCACTTTATCATTTATCCAAAAAATATTAACTTTCCACGATTTACAGGCAACAAAAATGGTTCGAACAAATAATAATTGTTTAAACAATTGAAAATTAGTTCAGAGATATTTACGTTCAAGGCATAACTAATATTGTCGTTTATATTCCCCCTTGGGGAATAATTTATGTAAAATATGTTTTGTGTACGAAAAGGTTTACACTTAATATTTTTGTATATATAGCAGCAACAATATTTAAAGTAAAACTATACTCATTTTATTTTCTGTAGAATATACATATACTGTGTTGAAAATATGTTGTGTAGGAAAAATATTGGACAGAATAATTTTTTGTACAATATTTTTAAAAAATTTTCAGGATAAAATACATAATTACTATTTATTTCTGTGTAGGATATATTCTGCGTATAAAATAGTTTGTGTAGGAAAAATATAACAGTATTGCACAATAATTAATTCTGTGTAGGAAATATTCTGTTTAGAAAATATTTTATGTAGGAAAAAAATAACAGTATTAAACAATATTAAATTCTTTGTAGGAAATACTCCGTGTAGGAAACATTTGTGTAGGAAGAATATAACAGTATTAAATTCTAGGTAGGAAATATTTTGTGTAGAAAATATTTTGTATAGGAAAAATGTGATCAGTATACGTTGTGTACAATATACTTTGTGTGCAATATATTTGTGTAGGAACGGGTGTTACTCGTGTTATGATCTGTTAGTGTTTTTTGTCGAAATTTGGCATTTTTAATTTTTAAAAAATTTCAGGTTAACACTTAGAATAATTAAATTCACAATTTCCATACATTTTTTGTATTGTTGGCTCACTTTGTTGGTTGACTTGATTTCAAAGAAAATTAAACACTTTTGAACAATTTTAAGTTATGCTCGCGTTTTTCAATAGAAATGGTTCATTTTAAACAAAAAATAGTAGGTTTGAAAGATGAATTTTTTTTGTTATGTTAGTGTTTTTTGTATAAAATTGCTATTTCCATAAAAATCAGTACATTTCAATAAAAACAATTTTAGGCCATGCTCGCGTTTTTCATCGAAAATGGTTTATTTTAGACAAAAAACGGTACTTTTTAAAGATGATTTACAACCTCAAATAATTTGTTAAGCTATTTTTTTTCGTCAAAAATTGGTGTTTGTATTTTTTTTTTAAGTGAGGATTTTCAGGTTATCATTCAAAAGCATGGAATTAAAAATGTATGTACAATTTTTTTTTTTTTTGCGTTTTATACCGAAAATCACTACCTTTTATCAAAATCATTGGATTTTAGAAAAAATCAAAAACTTTCGAACAATTTAGGTTTGAAAGTTGATTCACAACCTTACAAAATTTTTTTATTAGTGTTTTCCGTCTGAAATTGCCGTCGTTCATAAAAATCAGTAGATTTCAAAGATTACTTACATTATTTGAACGATAATAATAGGGTATGTTAGTTTTTTTTCACAAAAAATCAGTTATTTAAAAAAAAAATCATTTGACTTCCAAAATCAAAGTCACAATCAATTTTGATCAATTATCAAAACTATTGTCCTTATTTTCCCTGTCCTTACTTTTATATTGTAATTTAAAAATTGTGTCAGCCAAAAAAATAATCCCGCGGGTGTCGGTTATCTAGTTAAATTAAAAATTAGAAAAAAATTTTTTTTTCGAAAAGCAAAGGTTAACCCTTTCTTTCTGACTCATTGAAATAAGTTTGAAAAGGTTACTTCCTGAAAGGAGGACAGACGCATTTAATCTTCTCGGAGGAAGGTTTGGGGGTACAAAAAAATCTTTTTTGGTTAATCGAGAGCCGATCGACCGCGCCGCGAGTTCTCGAATGCTCGCATTGTCCGTTCGTGGATTGGTAGAGGCGATTGAAATCTTTCTCTCGCACCTCGTTTCCATTATCTATCTATCCCGATTGTGCGAGTTCGAGCCGCGCGTTTTGCTTAAAGCTGATGGTATTTACACATTACGTACAAATCACGCAAATCGCACTTTCAAAAGTGTTCCATTTGTTTCCACATGACCAGAGAATTTCATACTGACAATCGCTACCAAATAATTGTAAAAGCAAAAAATTGAAACATAGCCCTTATACAAATTTTAAACTCTTTGTTATTGAATCTTATCTATTCTTTTAATTGACTTACATAATAAATGGAATTAAGATAAGATTTATATCCAAACACTTACTCGAAGTGAGCAGTACGATATCGATACGATGATTAGAAATGTAATCAGCCTAATTAATTTGGAAATAAGAAAATGTCAACTGAAATATTATGCATAAGGCATGCTGAATTTAATATCGAATTTTTTTTTTTTTTAATTTTTCCTGCAAGGGACCGTTCATAAATTACGTGAACTTTTTTTTTCAATTTATTTGAGAGTCATCCAAAAGTAACGTAAAATGATTTGGTGGGATGGGTGGTTTCATAACATCGGACTGTTTTCAGTGAATTAAGAAAGTATTTCAACTTTTAACCAACAAGTTTAATTTCAACCAAAAAAGAAGAATTCTCAACAAAAAATGTAATAGCTGATATTTTAACCCAGAAAAGATATTGATTTTAAATAGAAAAAAGGTAAATTGGAACCAAAAAAGACTAATTTTTGACAAAATAGTTGAATCATCAACCAACACAGATTTATTTTCAACCAAACAGTTGCACTTTTAACCAGAAAGATTAATTTTCTATTCAAAAAGATGAATTTCCAAAAAAATCCATACATTTTGAACCGAATAGTTGAATTTAAACCAAGTTGTTTAACTGTTCAGCTAAAAAAACGTCTTCAACCCGAAATGAACTAGGTTAATTTTCATTCAAGAAAAATAACTTTGAATGAAAAAAAAAAAAGAATTTTATTCAAAATAGTTTAAATTTTCACAAAATAGTTGTTGAGGTTTCAACCAAGCAGTTGAGTTTCCAACAAAATAGTTCAATTTTCAGTTAAAAAATTAATTATAAACAAAAAACCGATATTTCAACAAAGTAGTCCAATTTCAAATCAGAGAGATGAATTTTCAACTAAAATTATGAAAATTTAACGAAAAAAAATAATTTTTAGGAAAGTAGTTCAACTTCTAACCAATGAATTGAATTTTCAAACAAAAAATATTCGAATTTTTAATCAAAGACAGTTGAATTTAAAAAAAAGACGAAACGGAAAAGTACTTGAATTCTCAACTTAAACACAATAATTTTTAACAAAATACATAAATTTTCAAAGAAATAGTTAAATGGTCAACCAACACAGATTCAGCTTCAACTAATAAACAGTTGCATTTTAAACCAAAAGAGAAACGAATCATCAACAAAATGGTTAAATTTTCATCCAAAGAAATGAATTTTTATCTAAAATGATGAATCTTCAACTGAAAAAATAAATTTTCAACAAAGTAGTTTAACTTTCAACCAAATAGTTGAGTTTCTACCAAATTCTTGAATTCTTGAGCAAAATGTTGATTTTGAAAAAAACTGTGAATTTAAAAAAAAAAAGTGAATTTTTAAGAAAAACATTTCATTTTTAACCAAAACAGATCAATTTTGAACCGATACAGATTAATCTTGAACCAGACAGTAGCAGTTTTAACCAAAAAAGATTAAATTTCTGCAAAAAGGGATGAATTTAAAAAAAAAAGTACAGACAAATTGTTGAATTTTCAACAAAGTGATTAAGTTTTGAACCATTTGATGAAATTAAAGAAAAATTGTTCGATTTTCCTGTTGAATTCTATTAGTTCGGTACACATTTAAATGGAAAAAAACAAGAAAAGGGGAAAGACTGTGAAGCCTGCGATAAATAAATAGCCATTTTGATAACTTATACACTAAAGAATAATAGTTAAAATAAACATTGAAGTTTATTTTCCATCCTTTTAAAATATTAGGTTAGAAAACTGGATACTTTGTTTAGAAAATAAAGTATCGGTCTACGCAGCATTTTAGGCCTTGAAGAAATGATAAAATTGTACGTTTGTAAAATTAAATACTTACATATTGTTATTATTGCATTTTATTTTCGATGTTTAAATTCTCTGTAAGATTGGGGGGAGGGGTCGGAGCAAATTTTATGGTATCTTATATAGGGCGATGGGGGGGGGGGGGGTAACAGAAAAATACCTTACGTAATTTGTGGATAACCCTTATTGTTTTTATAATTTATTATTATTTTTTGAATTTATGACTATTAGAGTTAATATTAATACTAATATTACTAGGTGCTACTAATATTATTATGTAAATTACAAGTAATACTGTTACAATTATGAATAAAGTAACATACATTTTTCTCTTACGTGAGAACTAGTTTTGACCTCGTGG
>CAKNYM010053499.1:1263577-1284834 GCA_932195095.1 Andricus curvator | reverse complement strand
CCTCGTACCCCGTGCCCCCGATGTTCTTTAGATTTAATGAGTTCGTTGACCCCCCCCCCCCCCAGAATGTACGTAATTTACGCACGGCTCCTTACAAAAATTTGAAACTTGTTAATATTGAAACTTATCTAGTCTTTTAATGGACGCAAATAATACATATGTGGGACTAAGATAAGAATTATACCTAAACAACTACTCGAAGTGAGTGGTACGATATCGATACGATGCTTTGATATTTAATCAGCCTAATTAATTTTTTATTTCACTTGAAGAATTATCTAATAAGTACTAAAATATTAATCACAAGGCATGCTGAATTAAATATAGAATTAAATAATTATTTTTAAAGAATTTTTCCTAAAGGAGAATTCCAAAGTATTTTTAAATTTTTTTTTGCGAAAAATAATTGGAAAAATGTGAATTTTCAACGTGAGTCTGGCGTTTGATGACTTTCGGAGTCATTTTTCAAAATGTCGACTGCCTCAACTAGAGGGGGTGTTCAACCCTGAGCGTAGGGTGGCAAAATGGCGTCGCACGGTAAATCGATGGAGGCTAGTCACTACAGGCGCCCTCGCTTCCACAACCCCCTCGAACTCACCCTCTACTCTAGGCACCTTCCCACCCCCTTGACGAGACCCTCATTTTCGAGCTTCACGCAAGCGCCCGCACCCTCAACACAGTCTTACAGACGCCTAAGCGCAATTTCGTGATAGCCTAGACGATTATTTACCAAAGTATGAAGGTAATCTCGTTCTACGGCATTAATATCTCAATTAAAAAAATGTAAAAAGAAAAAAGTGTAAAATAAGAATTTGGAAGAAAAGTTTTTTATGTTGTTGAAAAAATGTAAGGGTGTTAGAATAAATTGTCCAATAAATGCTTATAGAAAAGCTGTAGAGACAATAAATAAATGCTTATTTTAGAAGGGAAGCGTCTACATAATTTGACGTTTTTTTAGTGATTTTTGACTCAACCTCTGGTGACAATTTCTGGCATTTCGGTGACCCCCCCCCCCATTTATGTCACATTGAAGGATTCCTCTCCGATTTGAATACGGAATCTAAATGTAATTTCATATAATCGCGTCAATCGAACAATGAATGTGTTGAAACTATTTGATACCAGTATGAGAATACGTATAATTAAATTCTTTAGTTTCATTTGAGAAAATTGATATAATTTAAAGAATAATTTAGTAGGTACTTGTTATTGACTTTTTGTAAATTAAAACTTGCTCATAGCTTTAGGAATGCCTAAGGAATAATTTTCACCCAATATACTTTAGTCTCGACAACGTCACTCCCTTGTATTGTACTCGGAAAATGCCCAAAAAATGTAAATATTCATGCTAAAGACAGTATTTTTTTAATGTTCTCAAAATTAATCATAAATGAATCATAAAAAGTTAATATTTTCTGGAATCGATAACGCATTTAATGAATGCTCTGAGTGATATTTTGTATGAAAGTCAGTTTACAATTAGTTAAACAATTTTCATTTGCTTAGCAAAAATTTTGTTTCTCGTAATCTTGAAAAGTTAATAAATGTGAAAAGTGAAGTTTATTGTTGAAGACAGTTTGCAATTATTCAAACAATTATTCATCATTTACTTGAGCCATTTTATATAGGAAAGTTGGAGAAAATTCTAGTTTCTTTGTATCTCTCACACTATGTAGCTTACTGTCAAGTATTTTCTTATTTCAGAAATAATACCCTAATTTTTCAAACAATTATCATTTTTTTTAAATTTTTTTCTTTAGTTACGTCATTGATAGTTATTTTTTTGAGGATTTTTGGGGATTCCCAAACTTTCGAGTCGATGTATCATTTCTTACGCACATAAGCTTATAACAAAAATTTGATTAATTGAGTGTTACTTGCACGTTTTTAATTTTTTATTACTCTTTTATAGTTCCACATTGTACCAAAAGAAAACATAGACTCTGGACTTCTAGAAACATCAACGAACTAATTTCGTTATTAATCAATCCTAGATTTAGTGATATGATTATCACTTAGACACACCTACTTTCGCAATGCATTATTTTTAAGTGAAAAAGAATGTATTAGAGACTCAGAAATACCTATCTTTAGATATGAGAAAACAAAAAAGTAAAAGAGAGAAGATAAATTTACAAGAAAAAAATATGCATTTTACTTGTTATCAGTCACAGGCCAAAACTTCCTGAAAACATATAATAAACAATTCCATTCCAAAAATATGAATAGAATTTTTTTTCAAAATGCAGTATTTTCGGAACAAGCGGTTTTCGGGATTTTCTCAATTATTTTTTTCTTGTTGCACCACTGCCTCAAGTTGAAAAAAATTATTTTAGAAAAATCGAATTTTTGAATTATACTCGAATACAACGAAAAGTACGAAAAAATGTTCACATAATAGATTAAACATTTAGAAAAGTTCTACAACAAATACCTCTTACTTTTTCGTGATATTCTTATATCGTTCACGAGAAAAAATTATATTCAACAACAAAAAATTTTTCCGTCCTTAAAAATGGTTGAGCCCCCATAAAACTGATAGGATGCCTTCCTTTTGTAGGCATAACTTATAAAACAAATTTGGAAAAAAGTGAGGCTTTCCAGAAAATCTTTTTTATTTTTTTCATCGTATTTTGAAAAAATGAAAAGATGATTTTCAAGAAAACCCTACCTTTCTTATTTTTTCCAAAATGTTTGAAAAGTTTCTGCATATGTAAGAGACCGAGAATTTTTTTTTTAACATTTTTTTTCTGTTTGCGATGCTTGCAAAAGTGCAAGTGGTATTTTTCTTAACAACAAGAGAATCTGCTCCGAATTGTAATGTGATGAAACAATGTTGTTTTATGATAATAAATGAAGCGTCACTCGTAAACCCATAGGAACTTGACGTGGAGAGGGGATAATATATAAACAATCATTTCTTGACTTCAAACTGTATTTTTCAAATATATGCACTTCGTAAATAAATTTTTGCACTTTTTTTAAACAAATAAAAAAGTGAGCCTAATGATAAGTAACTTGGACGTATTTCAGGGATGATTTCAACGGAAATCCGTAGATATAGGAAACTTCAGGATCGTCATAAATCAATACAAAATCTATTTCCTTAGAGAAGCTTTAACTTGTCTCGTAAAATCAATGATTTAATGTCCGATTATTCATTTGCGATTATTGATAGGAAATTGATAAAATATCGAACATATTGACTCATGTGACATTGTATAGGATTACTGGTTTCAACTTAATTTCCCCCAATTTCACGAGGATTTTTAACTGCGCAGAGAATTCATTTTAATTACGCCACATTCAACCAAGCCTATCTCAAGCTTATATGTATTATAGTTTATTTATGTGTATTTCGTGCTGATCAATCATAATGATATACACTGTTTTTCAATATTTTAATTTGTAAATTTCAACCTTTTTGGCCTAATTTTAAAACTTTTCCTTTAGAAATATTTAATAAAATAGAACAAAATACACTGTCAAATGAAACACAGAAAAAACCATTTTTGTTGTGGTCGAGGTTTTATAAAATTACTTACAATGTAGTTACTAGCCTGTTAATTTTTGAGTCATTTAGAAAAATATTAATGGAAATTAACAAAGGGAAAAGGTGCTTCATGTCTTCTTTAAAAGGATCTAAAAGTTGAAAATGCATAAGAAGTCAAGCGCCATTTTCCACTTTTTTCAGGAGAAACTGAAAACGTGTTGTAAATTCAGAAGGACTTTTTAAAAAGGAAAATAGAAATTATTTTTGAGATATTTTAATACTTTAACGAAGTAAAAAAAACTTTCTTACATAAAGCTATCAAATTTTCAGAAAATTTATGAAGCAGGTGACGTTTCGCGTTCGTTTCGAATTTCTACATCAATTATTTCTCCTTGATTTTTCATCAATAAAAAAAGTGATAATTTTAATTGTAGCTATTTATTGCACCGAACTGAACTAAAAGAGGGTCTGCTTAAAAAAAGTCATCTAGTTTCGATAAAATTGAAAATGAAATTATCACTTCGAAATTGTGTAAAACTGATATTTCAAATTTAAATTATAGCAATTATAACTTAACATATTCCAAAGAAATAAGAAACTGGTTTGTACATTATCAGTACTGAAGGCAGTGGACTACAGAGTAATTAAAAATATTTATCCAGTCTCGAGAACATTGAAATTGCAGTTCTTACTTTTATTTTAGAAAGAGCCTCTCTGCCAACTTAGGACAAAAATAATTACTATAATTATTTTTTTCCTATATGTATTTTTGTTCGTAAGTTTATGTTAGACTTATTATATTATTATTTTAAAGAAGTAATTCATTCAGAATAATGAGGGGAAATTTTTATTTCACTTGAAAAATGCAACCCCAGAAAAAGCCTTCGGCAGGAATTTGTTTTCGAGTTATTCTGATTTTTTGAGAAAATAAACCCCATTTCGAATAAATAAGACTGAGAACCATATTTTAGAAAAATGTATAAAAACCCAATTATTTTTTAAATGCTCAATTTTCTGTAGCTTAATAATTACAAGCGCAATTATCAAAGATGGTCGATATAATTATTATCAATCAAAAATGATGAAATAAAATAAATTTAAAATGAATTGGAATTTTCAAGTTCAAAGAGCAAGCCAAATCGTGGCGAAATTGTATAAAATAATTTTCCTATTCCTTTATTATCGGAAGTCTAATTAATAGATACTTTCTAATATACATATATGTATATTCTTTTTGCATTGTAAACATTGATTCATTTGATAAAAACTGGGAAAAATCTGCTGCTGAAGATAAACCACATCGTTAGTTTTTTATGGGGTTTAGATAAATACAATTTGATGGGGATGAACATTTATAACATTCAAAGATATATCAAAAGGGAATTAAAAATAAATTTGAAAAAACTGATATCTCTTACGGAGGCATGCAAATCAATTCTTATCTCGATATCTGGCACTTTTATAAGCGCGTGCGAATTGAATTTGGTCAGTACACCTGCGATAGCAACATGAGAGTCATTGGACTTGCTGGTCTTCTACTCACTTTGACGACAGTCGGTGAGTTTCGAAAGAAACCAAAAAAGGACTCAAAATACTTTCACAAAATTTCCAAGAAAACATATTTGTTATATCTTCACTTAAAGTTTATTCTAAACATAAAAATAAGACTCTACATTTCCGAGTATTAAGTTTCCTTTATAGTGCAACGAGATTAATTTTTTCAATTAATTTAGTATATGCTTTTTCTGATTTTCGAAATAAAAAATTTATTAAAAAATGTAAAATGTTAGAAGTGAAAAGTGTAAAGTGAAAAAATTAATTGAGGAGTGTGTCAACGAGATCGCGTAACCACATAGAAAATGTACATGAGGGCCAAACAAACTTTCGGATTTTTACAATTTACTGTTTAAAAATCTAATAAATTCTGGAAAATTAGTGTTTGATGTTTTGGAATGTTAAGATTAGAGATTCGGGTGTGAGGAACAATTTTTGTTTTCAAAATATTGGATGAAAATAGACAAAAATTTCTTAGTCAGAAGTGGGTTTATGTTATCACTAACATATAATTTTGCTGGTTACGCAATTGCATTTGGAACACCCCTTAACTAATCAACCTCCTGATAAGAAATTGTGCGACAAATTGTCCTAATCTTGCATCTTTTTTAATTACAGTCAATTCAAACGTGATCAGACGATACAAGGATGACAAAAATGATGATAACTTCAGACTCAAGGAAGAAGACATTAAAATGTTCAGAGGCAATGGAGTTTGGTTCTACGACGATAAAGAAAATCTTGTTCAAGCCATTCTTAATGAAACTCTCTTCTTCACTAGAGGCGTAGAATTAAGGAAGAATTTAGACGATAGTGTTTTCTTTAAACTATACACTAGAGAGATTAAAGAAGGATATCAATCGTTGTATATTCATGACGACTTTACATTTTCAAGAAGTAATTTTAATCCTAAGAGGCCAACCAAATTTATCACTCACGGATGGATGAACAGCTACTCCAGTCCTGCTTGTACCCTCATTCGAGAAGGTGAGAATTTTAAATTTAAGTCTTCATTCATTTTTATAAAATAGATGTAACAACTTGGATCGAGTATTTTACACAAGTCAATTTGACGTTGATTATATAAATTTTGGTTGATCATTAAAATCGTTAAGATAAATAAATAATGAATTGATATTATTTTAGCGTACTTGCAGCATGCCGATTACAACGTGATTGTGGTCGATTGGAGTGAAATAGCGATAGGTGAATACATTACTGCTAGTAGACTAGTGAAAGATGTTGGACGTTTTGTAGCTGCTATGATCGACTTCCTCGAGACAAAGGGAATGGACCCTACAAAAACAACCCTTGTAGGACATTCCCTTGGAGCTCACGTGATGGGATTAGCCGGATATTTTGCAAACAACACTGTCAACTATGTCGTTGGTGAGCAATTTAAATTATTTACAAAATTGGGATTGATAAGACATAGCAAAATATTGTTTATTTGTATCCAAAGAGTTATAAAGATGTGATAGAATTATAACATAGGTTTATATTTTGAAAGTTCAAAGATTGAGTTTCGCTTGTTTGGTTCATCTTTAGTCTCACACAATGATTTTGAAATATATTAAACAAAATTATTTTGTTATTTTTAAAATATTTTCATCTCATCTAAAAAAAAGTGGTGTAACGATATGTCTCGAAAATCTTGCTATCATTTTGGTTTGAAAACCTGAATGGCTTTTCATTACTTGAAGTTGCTTCATATCTTAAATTTGAAATTTCGAAAAATAAATCTGCACATTAAAAATGTTATAAATGTTTTATGTTAGTGATTGCTACTGGGAATTAGTATTTTTAAACAGAATTTTATTATAAAACCATGAAGTTTCGAAGAAGATTTGAAATTTCTGAAAATTTTAGTTTGTTTTTAATTTTTTACTCTGGAATTAGCATTTTAAAATAGAAATCATCATCAACAATTTCAGGCTATATTAGCGTTGTACACCGATAATCGGTATTTTTAATGTAAAAATTATTATTATTTAAAGATTTTAAATATTTTAAAGATTAAAATGTTTTTAACAATTATTTACGTTTTTCGGTTTTGTTAGCGTTTTTACCGGAAATTGAAATTTTAAAACAAAAATCATTAGATTTTCGAATTTCATAATCATCTAGCAATCATAGATTACATCAGAGTTTTACACCTATAGGGAAGCGGTTATTTTGAATAAAAATGGAAAAAATTAGATTTCAATTAATTCTGAAGTTCAGATATCAATTTTCATCAAATATCAAAAATATTGTTCTTCCTTGTATTTTTGCTTTGAAAATTTCCTAACTTTTAGTAGAACTTTCAACTTTTTTGGTTGAATACATTAGTTTTTTTTTAAATAAAAATATTTGTCGTTACAAATTGAACTACTTGATTCGAAGTTGAACTAGTATGTTAAAAATTCATTTTTTCTTAAGATTCATGATTTTAGTTTAAAATTCATCTGTCTACTTGAAATATCGTCTTTATAGGTTGAAAATTCATATTTTCGGTTACAAAAAAATATATAGAATTTGGTTCTACATTCAACTGTTTGGTTAAAAATTCATCTTTTGTGGTTCAAAATCTAACTTTTTTGTTGAAATTAATTTTTTTTCTGAATTTAAGTTTTTTTGTTTAAAATTAAAGTCTTTTTGGTTGATATACCAAATATTACATTTTTCGTTGAGAATCTATCTATTTTGGTTGAAAAATGAAGTGCTAGGTTGAAAGTTATACTACGTTGTTCGAAATTCATTTTTTTGGTTGTAGATTCATGATTTTAGTTGAAAATTCATATTTTTTCTTAAAGGTTGAACTACTTTATGAAAGTTCGTTTCTTTTGTAGAGATTTTTTTTGTCTGAAAATTTAACGATTTCACTTCTAGTTGAAAATTGATCTTTTTGATTGGAAATTTAACTATTTGGTTAAAAGTTAAACTAATATATTGAACATTCATATTTTTTAGTTGAAATTTAATTATTTTAACTGAAAATTTAAATTTTTTATTTTTGGTTCAAAATTTATCTTCGTTTGTTGAAAATACAACTGATTGATTGAAAATTTATGTATTTTGTTGAAAATTCGTCTTTTTTGGTAACAAATTAATCATTTCGGTAGAAATTTAATTTTTATAGTTAAAGGTGCAACCGTTTGGTTGAAAATTAAGTTTTTTTCGTTGAGGATTTAACTAGTTTGTTGAAAATTTGACTTTTTTTGGTTGAACCAAACTATTTAACATTTAAAATTCTGAGCTTTTTTTATCGAAGTACGAACTATTACATTTTTTGTTGAGAATTAATCTTTTTCACTGAAAATTCAACTACTTAATTGACAGTTGAGCTTTTTTTATAAAAATTCATTTGTTTGGTTGAAGATTCGTCATTTCAAATATCATTCTTTTCTATTATTTTAGATATTAGGTACTATTAAATACAACAATATTATAGATTTTAATTTAAAAATTTCGCGAAACAAAGAAAATAATAATCGCGAGCGTAGCGAGCCTATTGGTTTTCTAATTGATTAAAAATAAATAAGTTATTTTACATTTTCAGGGTTGGATCCTGCACTACCGCTCTTTGCTACAGCTACAGAAAGTTCTCGAATATCATTAGCCTCCGCGTCTTATGTCGAAATTATCCACACAAATGCAGGCCTTTTAGGATATAAAAATGAAATTGGACACACAGATTTTTATCCAAATGGTGGATCTTTTCAACTTGGCTGCAAGGTGGACATAACTGGTGCTTGTTCCCATGCACGTGCTTTCAAATTTTTTGCAGAATCAATCATAAGTAAAGCAGGTTTTTATGGCAAAAAATGTGAAGACTATGAATCCTACAAGAAAAGAAAATGCAAAGGCGAAGTGGCTTTAATGGGAGACCCAAAACAGACATTAAGAAATTTAAGGATATTACACGCAACGGGAAAATACTACCTTGAAACAAGAGAAGATGCTCCCTTTGCTGTTGGTCCTGTTAAATAAATTTGTAAAGAAAACATATGTTTGCATATACAAACTTCAAGATGAGAAATGTCAAACATTTTGCTTCTAATAGAAAAAAATTTGTTTCATAAATTGATATTTGTTCTTGACTCATTTAATTTATTTGGCAATGAATGAAACAAATTTCAGGTAGTACAATTAGTATTTCACTTATGTTCAGAAATCTTTCTTTTTTATGACTAAAAAAAACTGAATTATCCCTTAATTCATCCACTAGATGCCACTAACTACGGATGATTAATCATATGAATTAATGCGAATTATGGACATGCAATATATAGAGTCTCTACACATATTCGCTAAAGTCATATTGATTTATTGGTATATTTATGTATGCTAAGCATATATCAAATTTATGTATTGATTTCACTAGGTATGAATAATGGAGTAGATATGTGATTCTTAAGAAACAATTATCACCACAAACGATCTAAGTGAACTGATATAATCATTTGATTAAAAAAGTGATTAATATTGATAGAAGTAAATAGTTTAGGCTGATAAGAGTTAAGAGAATTTGGCAGTTCAAGTGTTTTTCCTTGAGCTGAAAACTCCATAATTAAGATTTATGTTTATCATGTGATACAGCACTAAATGTGATATAATTATTTTTGTACATCATTTTTATGTAAATAAATGACATTTTAGATGATACATAGAATGTCTTCTTTGAATCTCTTTCTTCCTTATTCTTTAATTTATGATTTTGTTCTACATATTATGTTAAAAAATAAATGAAATTGTTACAAAACTAAAGTCAAGGGAAAGTATCTTGTAAAGTATGGGATATCTATCAATGGGACAGGTTCATTCATCAGCCAATAGGTTCGGTTTTTTTTCGTGCAACTGACAAACAATTGTTTCACTTCAGCATCGGATTCGAGAGTGTGTTGTAGCAATAATTTTCCAGTCTAGTTTGTGTTTTTTCGTACGATTTATTTTTCTGCAGGAATTGATGCTGCATGAGGTCTCTCGCCTGTCCGAAGAGGCTTCCTACTCTGTGCTTAAACTCGTCTATGGTCAGCGTGCAGATTAAAATTCTCGATTGGAAATGGCACGAGCGAGAACGCCTTTCCAATATTCTTCTTCGGTTATGAAACACTATTTTTGCCGCCTGTCGGGCTAAGAATAACCTTTCGATAAAAATAGGGAAAGAATCGAGAAAAGCAACTGCTCTATTCTTCAAATTATTAACATTTCTTCCGCTTGAAAATATCATCATGCTTTATTCAAGCTTAAGGTTGAATAAAACATGATGATATTGAATTCAAGAGACGAATTCTTTTGTTAAGAATGATGCTTACATTACAAATTTGATTAAATATTAAATCCTATTCCAGGGCGTCTACTATTTTTTGTTTAACAAACTCCTGGTTAGTTCCCTTCAGTTAATTATTCTTAATTTTTTTACACCTGATATGGGAAATATAATACAATTTCGATGTCTTAATTATCTGCACAGATTTGATTAACATGACAATTGCTATTTTTATAACCATACCTTTTGGAACTTATTTTTGACATTCTAACCAATAAATAATTCTTAGCTTTATCAAAAAAAATTAAAAACGATATATCTACATTTTTTGTTCAAAATCTTCAAAAATCTGCATTTTGTTTTAAATTATTTTTGAATCTTTTTAAAACTTCAAAACACCTCTTGAACTTACTTTGATTCTGTCCAAAAAAATCTAGTTTGGTAAAATTTTAAATTTTTGCTTTAAAATCTTTTATATTCTTTTGCGAAATGTTAGGAAATCATTTTAAATGTTTTTACATCTTTTCAATTTTTCCTCATGAATTTTAAGAACATTTCTTCATTCTCTTGAAACCTTTTAAAATTCTTAAAACACTTCTAATTTTTGTTTCAAAATCTTGAAAATTCCACATTTTATTGAAATTTTTTTTAATCTTTCCAAATTCTGAATTATTTTTCCAAAAGATGAATTTTCAACAAAATATTTAAATCATTAACCAAAAAAAAGATTTTGTTTCAACTAGTTGCATTTTTAACCAGAAAAGGTGAATTTTTTTAGAAAAAGAGACGAATTTTCTACACAATAGTTCAATTTTTAATGCGCAAATGTGAATTTTCTACCAAAAAGACGAATTTTCAACGAGATAGTTTCAACAACCAACTTGTTGAATTTTGAATCCAAAAATATCAATTTGAAAATAAAATAGTTTTTTACCAAACAAATTAATTTTCAACCCAGAAAATTCCAGAAAAGAAGAATTTTTCACGAAAAATACGAATTTTCAACTAAGACGATCCATTTTCAACCAAAAATGGAAGAGTTAAATTTTTTGTTTGAATAATCAATTTTAAACTGAGAAAGCGAATTTTCAACAGAATAATTTTTGAATTGATTTTACAAAATAAAAAGTCATCTATAATTTTTCCAAACATTTCAAATTTCTTAAAAAGCTTTCAAATTTTTGTTCGAAATCTTCAAAAACTTACATTTTCCTTTAAATGTTTTGAAATATTTGAAAATTGTTTATTAGTTTTGAAATATTTTTTCAAAACTAATTTTTTATAATGAAAAAAAAAATAAAAATTTTCCCAGAAATCTTAAGAAATTTTTGTATTCTCTTGAAACCTTTCAAAATTCTTAAGGAGCTTCTAAACTTTTTGTTACAAGCTGATTTGTAAACAAAATCTTCAACAATCTCCATTTGTTTTAGATTTTTCAAAACCATTTCGTATTTTAAGTATTTTGGAATCTTTTTAACACTTCTAAACAAAAATTTTACCTTAAAATCTCCTACATAATTTTCTAAAATTTTCAAAAATCTACATTTTGTTTGAAATGTATGGAAATCTTCTCCAGATTGAAATTAAATTAAAATTTTGTTCAATTCTGCAAAATTAAAAAATTGGTCTTAAAATCTTCTGGATTCTTTTCCGATATATTTTGAAATCTTCAAATCATACGACTTATCCTTCAAAATAAAAACTAAATCATTTTAAATTTTTATAGAAAATTTAGAAATAATGGTGTTAGAGCAAAATTGATTGCGCAGAGAAGTCGCTATCTTTATTAATAGCTAAAGAAATACAAACGGCCACCAAAAGTCATATTTATTATTCCATTATTATTTATATTTAATATTAATTAATTATTTACGCAGGGTCACACCAAGCAGGTTTTCGACAACAATTTATGCTCAAATTTGCATTCCCGGTTAATTCACGCCGCTTCCCGGTTCTATTTTAATTCCCAGCTTTTTCCTGGTTTTCCCAGTTTTATTCTAATTCCCGGCTTTTTTCCAGTTTTGCCGGTTTTCCTGATTAGTAGAAGCCCTGTGTTCGTTTCCCGGCTACCCTTTGCGAAGTGGAACGAAGGAATTTTTAAATGCGAGAAAACAATCTGATTGGAGATGAAAGGACACATGAAGTATGAAAATCTGTTTAAATATAAACTGTTGTTTTTAATTTTTTTTTTAATTGAATAATGTATTTACATTTTGCTAACATACTTTTTTCTATCATTTGACCTACATATCTACTAATGCATAGTAACGACCGGAAATAATATCCGATCCGTTTATGATTTAGGATGAACCCATCGACCCCCTCAAGATGTATTTAATTTCCATATCAAGTTTTTTATACCTCCAGCAGTTTCGGTCACTTCTAGTGCCTATTACGCAGCTCAGACCGTGAGAAAATTTTAATGCAAGGTCTTCTTTCAGGAGAAAAATATTATATTTATTATATATATATATAAATTAATATTAAATTATATTAATATTAAATTAACAACCTCTTCTTCAATTTATTCTATTAATTATTAATTGGTATCGTACTAGCAGTAAATGCACGCTTGCAAAGCCCGCGTTTACGTCCTTAGATTTTTATTTCCTATTATTATAAATGAAAAAAAATGTAAACCACATTAATAAATATCTTTTTAAATATAACGAGTTTAAAAAATGCTGAAACAATAATTAATCATTTTGAACTGAAAGCATTTGAAATAAAATAAAATATATTGGACGATTTTGAATTGAAAACTTTCCAAATCGAACAATTATAGAATTCAGGTAGAATTTTGAAAAAGGGCAGTACTTCAAATGGAATTAAAAGAAATTAGACTTGTATTATTTCCAAATAAAAAAATTCTACATTGAATAATTGGAAATTGAAAGTATTTTAAATAGAAATTGAATCAGAAAATCTTGAGATTGAAAAATTTCAGACTGATATGTTTAAAATTGGACCATTTTATTAGGAAGAAATTGAAATTGTATCATTTCTAATTCAATGCGTTCAAAATTGAACAGTTTTATTTGAAGTGAAGAATTTGGAAATAAAAATTTCGAAAATGGGACAATTTCAAAACGTTAAAAATTGAAGAATTTCATATTAGAATTTAAAACATTGGAACATTTATAATTCAAAGGTATTGCAATTGTATTATTTCTAATCAAAAGAGTTTTAAATGGAATAATTTAACATTTTTAACTTAAGAATTTAAATAACTTTCAATTTGAAGCAATTAAAGATGGACAACTTCAAATGGAAAACTAAAGTGAATGGTTCAGAGTCAAAGCTTTTGAAGTTCTGATATTGTTATTACAGAAAGAATTATAATTTAGCAATAAAATTGATGAGATAAACTTTTCTAAGATGAAAAAAATAAATTCATTTTCATTTTCACCACCCAAAATTGACAAATTTTGAATTATGAACCATACAATTGAATTATAATAAAAAATCTACTATGAAACGTTGAAAATTAAACTCATCCAAACTTCATTTAAGACTAAACAAAATTTTTATTTTTATTTACATTTATGCTCAAAGTATCAATCCCTTTGAAATTTCAGTTATTTTAAGTATATTGGAATCGTTTGAATATTAAGAATTTTTGAATTATTGATTATTCTTTTCAAAATTCAATGATTTGAATTTGAATTACAAAATTAAAACTTACGAAAGAGAAAAATTGAAAATTCAGCGTTCAACATAAAAATTAAGCGTTCGGCATGAAAATTCAAAATTCTAAAATTGTAAAAATTCAAAATTAAATGAAAATATTCACTGACTAAAATATCAATTTTACATAGTTATATTTTGATCTGTAACTGAAAATCGGACAATTTAAAAGTGTTACTCAAAAAAATGAAAAGTTAAAAAGGAATACAAAACAAGATCGCTCTCGTTTTAAGTTTCGAAATTGCAGAATATCATGTCTTTCAAAACGAAATTGTTTTTTTTTCAATTGCGTTTGGAATGTTTAATGTTTTGGAACATTTACAAATGAAAAATAATTCAATTTTCAATGCACAAAAAAATTCAAAATCGAAACCAAACAATTTAGAATATTTTAACCTGAAATTATTTAATTTAAAACTGACTGTCAAGTCTTTAATATGAAAATTTTCAATTATTTAATATCGAAATTGTCTTGACATTTCTAATATTTGAATTTCAAACAACGACAGTGTAACATTTTAATTGGAAAACTCGAAAAATTAAGAAATTTCAAACAAAATATTTTCTAAATTAAGCTTTTGAAGCAAAAAGCTTCAGTTTTAAGGCCTCAAAAATTTATCGATTTCAGGATTCCGCATTCAAAACTATAATTTCAAATTGAAATCATAGACATTTTAGAGATAATAAATGTTATTAATAAAAATCATATCATGTAGCATCAATTGACATTCAAAGTGATTGGACAGATTGTTAAAATAAAAAATGTGATTTATGTCCAAAGAAATCACTGTCATCTTCAACGTTCAACATCAGAGAATTTTAAATGTTGTGTACCATCAAAGTTTAATTATTATTTTTCTAATAGTGTTGAAAATTATAAACTTTCTAATCGTAAACTTGCAAAATAATGAATTCAAACTTGAAGCTTTAAAAATTAAGCAATTCACAACTTTATTTAAAAATTGAAGCATTGTTAAATTAGGATCTCAAAACTAAGTCGTTAAAAATAATTTATTTTCTCATTTAAGCAGGGAAGGCTAAACGGTGATAAGTTCGCTCTCTGACGATATTGAGTTTTCTACAAAAAGTCATACTTTCTCACTATTTAGCACCTATAAGTGAAAAAATTAATGTTTTGCAACTTTTTACCCGTAAATTTAACTTTTTTTAACAATTCTACAGTCATTATAGGATTTTGACAAGTATTTAACAATTGGAGACATTATTATAAAAAAAAAGATATTGTACTAATACTAAAAATGATCAAATTGTCTTTTAATAGTGTTTTTTTTCATGAATTAAATAAAAATATGTTTTTTAGATGATTTTCTTAAGAACTTAGTTTCTGTTTTCATTTATGATACTAGAAAAAGCTGAACGTTGCTAAGTGAATCGACATTTCCATCGGATTATTACAGGCGCATTGGACTGGGCTTATCACCGTTTAATTTTCCCCGATTCAATTGCGCACTACGATTCTCAAAATTCAATCACGCAGAAAAACACTGATGGACAAAGTCCGAAACGAGATAATCCTCAAAGAATGTGGTACAAAAGAGACAATAGTTGACACATGGGAAAGAAATCAGTTAAGATGGTTCGGACATGTTGAAAGAATGAAAGATGAACGACTAACGAAACAAGTGTATAAAGGTAAAGTAAATGGCAGAATGCCCAGAGGTAGACCGCCAAAAAAATGGTTAGAATCTGTGAATGAGACACTAATCCGAAGAGACATGAGAAGCCATAGAAACAGGAGAGCTTGCATTAAAAAAATGCATGGACGTGAATGAAGCTAGAGTAGTATGCCAGGACAGAAAAGTGTGGCGACAAATAGTTTGTAAACAGAGTGACAATAGAGTGAATGACGCCTGAAACAAAGACCTTGGATACTAAATGAGCCCAAGTGGGGAACCACACATAACAATTTTGTGAGGCTCTTCACCTGGGGTGATCGCTAGAGAGATTGATCAGCAACCTGGGTCGGAGCAGTGTTATATACCCATCATACACACTACTATTTTCCAACCGAGCAAGTCACGCCTACCCAGAAAGGGAAATGGCTTAATGGTATAATAATAAAAAATAATAATAGAAAAAGTCGCGAGAAAAGAAAGACGTCAAAAGCGAGCGGAAACATAAGGTAAGAGCACCAGTGGTTGGCAGGGGCACCAGTTGTTGCCAACCCCCTCTAATTTACTTTAAACAATAGGAAAATGCAAATATTTATCATATGTCACTCACATGAAAGTAATTCGAAAAGATTACTTTCAATATTTGTATTTTCCTATTGTTTAAAGAAAATTGGAGGGGGGTGCCAACAACTGGTGCTCTGACCCTAGGAGCTTCAATGCGGACACAATGAATGAACCGTAGATTATTATACACAAATAATTAAGAAATAATTGAGCGGTTGGTTGCAATAACAGCCTACTTGTATTTTACGAAGACACTTGTTTTTCATTTGTTTTGCACATAACTTCATGAAGAACAAATGAGAAACAAGTGACTTCTAAAAATTCAAGTAGGCTGCTATTGCATTCAACCGCTCAATTATTTCATGTAATGAAGTATTGATTATTTTTGCATTAAATTCTTATACAAATGAGGGAAAAGGTATTCGTGAGAAACCTTGTAAAAAAGAAGTTTGAAATTGTTTTCTATTTGCAATAATTCGAATATCTGGTAACAAGAGAGAAGATTTCAAAAAGGCGTAATTTCGGCTCGTAAATACGTAATCTGAACCTTCGCGGTCGGGCACTCAGGTTTAATTGGTTCTTATAACGGTCATCTTAATTGACCACGTGTATAACTATTATCGGATTGTGTTACCGTTTATTTATATCCTGCCTTATGGCGCGGCAGTACATGAATCGATAATGTGACGAGAAGCTCTCTGAGACTTAAATTTAAAAGCTGTTTACTTCGTACCTCCCCAGATATTGGTACCATTCGGTACTCTAAATTAATTAAACTATGACGATCCATTCAATATTCATCATATTCATACTCGGATATCGGGGTAGTCAAGCAGCAAATGCAATCTAAAATCCAAGGTTCAAAAATTCGGTGTGGGATGTAAGTAACTAAGTTACTGAAAAGTTACTGATGCAGTGAAGTTTGTGATAATTTGGTTAAATTAACAAATTTATGATTGAAAGGTAACAAGTTCTAATTTTCTAGCAATAACTTCAATTTTCATTACACTAGAGTTAAAACTAGTTTTAATACTTATAATTTATTGACAGCGTTCTAAAAATTCTATGTTTTAACTTGATGTAAAGAGCAATTCAGTTGGAAGGTTTCTTAGTGTAGAAAGTGTGATGCAAAAAAGAAGTTTTAAATTTTTTGATAAATGAATAGATATAGATGCTTGAAAATCTGGTTAACCGAGATGATTAAGAGCCTCGAGGAATTTGATAAAATCAATATCAATTTATAGTTTTGAGTAAATTTCAATCAAGAAAGATTTTTTTTAGAATGTTGAATTGTAATGTTCACATAATATATAGTTTTATATTTATATATATTTTATATCTTCCAAATTTGAAAGCCTTAAGGTTAATTTCTCAGGTCTTTCATCTTTTAAATCAACTTTTTTAAATATAATTATGTAAGTTAAGTTATTATGTATCATCAATTAATTATATTTGTACCCGACATATCTAATAGGATCTAAGAATCGTATAGATAAGTGAGTTTCAAAATACCTTATCATTCTATTCTAAAAATTTGCTTTAAAAAATTTTCTGGGATTATGGGGATGAACAATTCTTGGATGAACAGTTTTCATTACATTGAATGCTTTCCGATTTAAAATCATTCAAAGTAAAGATTTGTAAAGCTTTGAATTATAATGAATCATATATTGTAATTAAATTTAATAATTACATAGTTCAAGTACGAAATTTCTTTGGAATGAATGAATTGTTTAAATTTAATTTTGTAATTGAAGTGTCGTCGGGAAAAACGGCATAAATGACAAATTTCGGAAATTCATTTTATTGAATTAAAATAATTATTTGGTATTTTATTTTTTCCAGTGATTACTTTTTTTTGCGTATTCTTTTTGCGATTCAATAAAGCTGAATAATAGCTCGAAATTACTTTCTTGTTTTTTTTTTAAATTAAAAAATAAAAATATATTGTAAAATTTTAAGTGAAAAGTTAGATAGGCATTATTTTATAGGTTCTTATGGTTATTATTATAATTAGTAATTCAGTTATCTTTTTTTTTTCATTTGTTCAGGTGACGTGCAAATGCGGGTTTACTTGTCCTGAATTGGAACCTGAAGAAGCTGGGGGTCTCTTCGATCGTATGAGTCAACAAGACTCATTTTACTGCTCACTACTATATTTTTAAAATAAAATTTTCAATAAAAGATTGTCTTCGTATACCTTTTAATTCCCTTTTCCTGCTTGCTCAGCTTTTCCTGAATATATTCTTTTGAAAGTTTTTGAATACAGTAAAATATTTGAAAACTTCTTTTTCAACTATTTGCCGCTTTTTTCAGCACCAAAGTACCAATCAAACACTAACCTAAAACCTCAAATCTCCATTTTCTACAAGAACCCAATTTTTAAAACTTTTTTTCATTGAATTTCTTACCTTGCCATCAGTAACGATATTTCTTGAAATTATTATCGGTTCTTTATAAATAAACTATATGCATACTTTTCTTCTTTTCATAGACCTTTCAGTAAACAATCGTGTTACATTGCGATTTCGTCACACTTTTTTTTTATCTGAATATTTTTTCATTCTTATTTAGCATCCCCATATGTAGGAAACCAGTTTAAGTTAATTTTTTTTCAAATTAAAAATTACATTTTTAGCGGTTATCCAAAAACGATTTCCAAAACCCATAAAATTTTACCCTCAAAATTCTTGATGATTTACTCGAACTTGGTTTAATTTTCCTAAACCAACTCATTTTCTTCGAATCAAACAACTCAATATTCTTATTTTTCGTTTAAACTGAAAATTGCACTTTTCATCGGAATCCGTAGTCGAGCCTGTTCTAATTTTATGTTCCTGTGACTTTAAAATTATCAATTTCTACATTCTATTTTTCGGTACAAGACGACTTTTTCTGATCATACTTTTTTGACCTCAATTTAAAAACACTTCAGGTCAGGACTAGACTTTTGTTTCACCTTTAGATGGTGATTTCGATGTTACAAAACGTTTTTTCGCTCCCTGAAAAATTCAGATTTTGTTGGTTATGTAGTTCTGTACTACAACCCTTCATTTATAGTATTTGTTTTTACAACTATATTGAATTTCAACTGTATTCAAAATTGCATCAGTTTGTATATCTGACTATCATTTTCTTCGATCAATATTCATTATAGAAGAGATCTTGTTGTCTAAATAAAACCGAAATTCCAAAATTCAAGCGGGGAAAGCTCAATTGTGCTAAGTGTAAGTGATATAATTTTACAGGAGAAGCAAAAAACTTTTCTAGAAGAGCAGTTGATAACCAATTGAGTAAATTTTTTTTATAGGTGAATGAGTTAGCTTATTAACCATTAAGGGAAAAAATAGATCGTTCTAAATTTGCATCTAACAATTCAATGGAAATGGCGACGGACTTAACACCGTTTAGTTTTCTCTGATATTGTAAATAGAAAATAATACATAAATCATTAGGAGAATCATCTGAAATACATATTTTTATTCATTTCATAAACAAATAACAGTATTTGGCCAAAAACATTAGTCAAAGTAGGCACCACTTCCCTCTCCGCACTTTACCCTAAAAGAAATATTTATGATATTAGTAAAATTTTTAATTTTGATCATAGTATCTCCAATTTTTGTATACTTGTCAAAATATTATAATTACCGTCAAATTCTTAAAAAAATAAATAAATGTTTTGTTATAATTTATTCATTTTGTTTGAATTCTTTAAAAATTTAAATCGAAAAGTGAACCGAGATGATTAAGAGCCTCGAGGAATTTGACAAAATCAATACCAATTTCTAGTTTTGAGTAACTTTCAATCAAAAAAGATTTTTTTAGCCTGTTGAATTTTGAATTGTAATGTTCACATAATATATAGTTTTATGTTTATATATATTTTAAATCTTCCAAATTTAAAATCGTAATGTTAATTTCTCAATTTTTCAATCTCTTACTTCAAAACAGAAATAATTATCAATCATCTTTAATAATTCAAGTATTGGTTTTATGTGAAAAATGACTTTCGCGGATTCCATCAAATGTCGACGTTTTGAGGCCCCCTGAGTCAGAAAAAATAGTTTTTACGTCGGTTTCTGTCTGTCTGTCTGTCGTTGTCGTCGTCGTCGTCGTCGTCGTCGTCGTCGTCTGTATATCGGATAAGTTTTGAAAGACTAATCGGATTGGATTGTGATTTGGCACACAGTTTCAGGGGGTAAAAAAAAAGGATCGAGTTCGTTAACCAGCCATTTTGGATGAAAATTCAAAAAGTTAGAGCACTTTCAAAATTTTTTAGACCATTTTTTTCTAAATTTGAAAATTATATGTGCGGCCGCTTATAGTACTCGAAAATTAAAACAATTTATCTTCACGACTTTTTTTGATAAAAAAAAAAATTGTCCGAGTTACAGCATTTTCAAAATCCCCCCAAAAAAACGAAAAGTAACATTTTCGGCCAAACAACGCACGATACGAAAAAAAGTCAAAATAGGAAAAGTGTTTCTTTTCGCACGTCCTACAAGATTATCATAACGACTTTTTGAATTTTCTTGAAAAATCGAAAATTCATATTTTTATTGCACAAGAAATAATGAAAAATCATAAAAAATCAATTTTACGGCCAAACTATGCAAGATACGACAAATCATGACTGGACTAAAATTGTGCATTCTAAAAAGATCTACAAATTACTTATGGGTCACTTTTTGATAGGATGTGTAGTTTTTCTTTTATTCGTAAAAAATAACATTGACAGTGAAAAAATCGGCCCGATAAGCGGGCACATTCTCATCGAAACTTTGCTTATTTACTTTATTTTTCATCTCGGGTGTGTTTTTTCACAATGTTTCATTGTTTTTATGTTCTTAATACTATTTCTAACGATTGAAACAATAAAATATAATAATAATTCAAACAATTTATTCTGACTGAAAATCTGACTTTTATTTCAGAATGCGTTTTGATCTTTGTTTACTAAAATAATTTCTGTGAAAAAATTCGACTATTACATTTATATTTCAAGAACTATGTTCCAAATAGACGAAATGAATATATATATATATATATATATATATATATATATATATAT
>CAKNYM010053499.1:1245442-1258951 GCA_932195095.1 Andricus curvator | reverse complement strand
TCAAACAGTATAATAAATAAACCTTACAAGTTCTAAGAATCTAAAGTTATACTTGGATTTTCTAAACAAAAACGGATATTCTTAATAACAATTCATTATGTATTAAAGAAAGCTAACAAGTTTTAAGAATTTAAAGTTATGCTTTGGTTCTCTCCCCTCACAGAAGGGGAGGGGTGGAAAGAGTGTTCAAAATAGAGTCACCTAATTTTTTGAACAGCCACATTTGAAAGATAATCATTTTTCTAGACCTTACTTAATTCACTCTCCACCTCAATAATAAACTGAACCGTAAAAAAAAACATTTTTATCAATAATATCAAAAGGTGGAACGCATGAGTTAATAATTTTTCTATATAAAAAAAAAAAAATTGCACCACCCAAATGGTCATCGACCTGAGAACGACGCAGAATCATTTTCGGTGAACGATTTTGTTCGATATAGGAGCAGTAAAATCTACCCCGCATCACCAACATGGCGGACCGTCAACCTATAGATGTTTAACACAGGTACAAACACCCACATGTACCCACACCTTCTCAGATCGTGTTTTCGTTCGCGCATTTCCCACATGAACACATGCAATTTCACGTCCACGTACACACCCAGAAATACATATATCTATGTAGTTCAGTTTTCCCCACTTCCATCCTCTACTTCTATCGAAACGCACTAAATAGCAGGCAGAGAAAATAAGTCGCGAGTAACGCGAGATTGGACACTTTTCGGCGATTTTAACAGGATTGAGAGGACAACCGAACGCCCGATTCCTGGGACTTCTCGGTACGACTGGCTGGTGATGCAACATAAATTAAACTGCATAGGTTCCCTGCACCCCAATCAGTCCATGTCCCATGGTCATCGTGCAGTATTATCGAGTGCATGTATCTGTTTACGTGGGTGTATCATCAATGCGCATCGGGGCTGGTTAACTTCGTGTGTAAAAATTGGCATGGTACGGTTATATACCATAGGGCGGTTGCGTACACCCAACCGATAGAGTTGGGGTTACCCGCCACCAAAAATGCCACCCTTTCTTGATGAAGCGAGCACCCCCGTAACCGCAACCATTTATGTATTAAACATACACGAAGAGCAAGTTTTCTGGTGTACTTCGTTCATATTGCAACAGGAATGTTTAAGCGAGTGAAAAAAAATCAGGTTGGGCAATGAGGATTTTGAACACTCAGAAAAGTGTTTGTTTGCATCAAGCAAACATTTGCTTGACACTATATATCAAAGATAGAATTTGTTTGATTAAAATACAAATTGTTTGAATTGATCAATGGTGTGTTTAAAACAAATAAATTGTATTGGAATAAAAAAAATGTGTTTCAGTCAATAAAATATTTGTTTGACCCTATATCGAAGAAGATTTTTTTTTATTTAAACAAACATTTCTCTGAGTGAATAAAAACGAAAAAACGCCAATCATCAATTTGACACTGTTTTTACTCATTTCGAGTATCGTCGAGTGTTGGGTTGAATTGTCATCCACCTATCAAGACGATTTCGTTTTTCGTTATTTGGGCGAAATGAAATGTAATGAATTGTATTAGTTTCTTAAAATAAAATCTTTACTTAGTAGTTCAAGTCTTAGGTTAGTCATACATATTGAAGCATTAGTCAATTTTAAAATAAAAATCATCAACTATTGAAGAAATCTCGCAAGTTTTGAAAATTTACGATTATTTTTCGGTTTTCTCAACAGAAATTGATCATATTTAAAAAAAATCATAAAGTATTTGGGAAAGCTAAAAAAAATAAATAAATGTAAAGTTACATTTGTTTTTTTCAGAGAATTGGATTATTGCAGAAGAAAATCATCAATTGCAGCTTGCATTATTAATTATTATTAAAAGTGCATCATGTCGTTCTCCAGAAGTCTCTTATTTTTATCTTATGTTCTATGGAGATCCTAAATGGCAGCTAAAAAACGACATAAATGCACTGTTCTAGAGAATGCTTCAATTCTTGAGAAAAGCTAACCACATTAAAGGCTATTTTTGGATTTGTTATTATTAACGGAAATGGAGATTTTAAAAGAAAAATCATCAAGCAGTATATTAAATAAACCTTACAAGTTCTAAGAATCTAAGGTTATGCTTAGATTTTCTAAACAAAAACGGATATTTTTAATGAAAATTCATTAGGTATTGAAGTAAGAGAACAAGTGTTGAGAAATTAAAGTTATGCTCTGGTTCTCTATATAGAAATTAATATTTTTAAGAAAAATTATCAACTTTTAAGCAGAAAAAATAATTCTTAAGGATTTTTGTATCTTTTCATTGAAGGGAATCAAGTCATCATGGATTTAGAAAATCTAACAAGGTTCAAGAATTCAAGGTTAGGTTTGAGATTTTCGAACCAATTATTTTTATCTTTCATGTTACCATTTAATATTTTAAAGAGACCATGCGGAACAATGATGTAACACTAAAAAAATTGTTGTACCAACCGATAAAGTAGCAGTGACATATTTTACAAACCCAAGTAGTTGAACAGACTATCTTTTTTTTTATTTTATTTTTTTTTTTTCATTGAAAATTTGTATTTTTAGGCAAAAATGATCATTTTTGGAGAAAAACAGCATGCTGTGATAATTTCAGATTACGTTTGATTCTTTTAAACAGAGATGGATATTTCAAAAGGAAAAATATCATCAAGTATTTTGAAGAGCTCTAACAAGCTTTAACAATTAGAGGTTATTTTCACTTTTTTTAATGCTATTATTGAGGATAATGATCAATTATTCAGAACAGCTAACGATTTGTGACAATTTAAGCTCCTTCTGGGTGTTTTTCAACGAAGATGGATATTTTAAAAGAAAAAATAATTGAGTATTGAAGAAAGCTAAAGAGCTTTAAGAATTTAAGGTTATGTTTACGTTTTTTCAACGAAAATTGGTACTTTAAAGAAAAAAATCACCAATTATTTATAAAGGCTAAGAAAATGTAAGAACTAACAACTTTTCTTTGAATTTTTTACAAATCCTAATAGGAAGAAAAGTACAGGGAAAGTATTAATTAATTCATTTTTTACATTTTTTATAAGGGAGCGTCCATTAATTATGTAAGGCCCTGGGGGGGGGGGGGGTAAAGAATTTCTTATGCAAGTTTCCTGTTTCTAATTATTTTTTTTAAATATACTAATTGAAACCTATTTTGGCTGTTACAATCAATTTTTATACTACTACACAGTACACCAAATCTCGTAGATTCCCTCTGGAAATCTTTGGAATCCTTTGAAATCCCCTGAATTCTTTTAAAAAACTGTGACAATCCTTTAAAATTCTTTAAGATTCCGCGAAATTTTTCAAAATCCTTAAGGTATTCAAAATATCATAAAAATTCCTCATAATCCTTCAAAATCCGTGGAAATCAGATTAACTCTTAAAAAATCGGTTAAATTCCTTGATATACCGTGTAATATTTCGAAATATTCTATACATATATAAATAAAAAAATATATTAGTTACAAATTTTTCCGTTAAAAAATAATTAAACTTATAAATCGATTTTTTCCAAAACGGGTTTGATCGATTATTTATAAAATTAACTTCCTAATCTTTTGTAGGATGCCAATAATTATTGATAAAATTCCATGTGCAAAAAACTTTAGGTGAAAATCAATTCAGCTGCAACGAAATCCTTTAAAATCATTTCAAATACCCTAAAATTGTTGTAATGCCCTGTAATATTTTGAATTTCCTTGAAATCTCATTAAATTCCTAAAAAGCTTTCAAATTTCGTTTCGTGAAAGTGTTGTCATTTTTGTCATACTTTGTAGTTTTTTGAAATACCCTAAAATATCTTGAAATCTGTTAAAATCCTGTCAGATTAATGGAAATTTTTCAAATAATTTAAAATGTTGACATCCCTTGAAATCTTTTCAAATTTTCTTGACAGTAAAAATAATTATTATATTGATGACATATTAAATAAAACATGTAAAATCTTACGTGAGAAAGGAGGAGGGTTCACAGAAATCTTACAAATCCTTAAAATGTGGGGAAGTGGTTCTAAAATGTCAAAAATCATCCTTACATAATTAATGGACGTCCCCTAAGTACTCGAGTAAAAATGTCCCATTCAGGTATCCTTGGGATTCCGTATAAAGTCCCGCTAAAGTACTGGGTAATACCCAAATCAGTACCTTAGTACCAACTTAAAAAAAAAGTTAAGTCCAAATAGCGACAAACGTATCGAAAAAGTCCCAATTAATTTTTATTTGTTTCGATCAGGACTTTTTTAGGACAAAAGTACCGAAAACGTCCCACTTAATTTTTATAATTAATTTTACAAGCCCTAAGTAATCTTTGGGACAAAAGTACTAGAGAAGTTTCATTTAATTTTTGTTTAATTTTTACAAGTACTGATGGGACTAAAGTACCAAAAAATTCAAAAGATGTCATGTTTCGCCAAAAGCTTTTTAGAACAAAATTACAGAAAAAATACCACTTTATTTTTTGCTCTTACTTCTGTCCTAAAAAAGCTTTGGTGAAGCTTGGACATATTTTGAACTTTTTCGATACTTTAGTCCTATTTCAACATAACTTTTTTGGAACATGAAGATCACATGCTCTTATAACAATTTCGAAAAAAATAACATAGAACTTTTCTAGTACTCTTGTCTTAAAAATTATTTAGTAGGTACTTGCAAAATTTTCAAAAATAAAATAAGTGAGGCCTTTGCGGTACTTTTTGTCTTACAGAAGACCAGGTAAAGCGGGACATTTTTTTAATTTTTTTGGGACTTTAGTCTTATTTCAGCAGTACTTTTTTGGGATCTAAATATCACTTGTAAAGTTTCAAGAAAAATAAAATTGAAAATTTCTCTTATTTTTGTCCTATTTGCGAGGATTTTAGGGATTTTATCCGGGATCCCAATGGGACAAGAAACTTTGAAATTCGTCATGGTTCTGCAAGAATTTTTGTCAAAAAAATACTAGAAAAGTGCCTCTTATTTTTTTCGAGAGATTTTTGCAATTTAAAATTCATGTATCAAACTCGTTTTAAAAAACAGTCCCACCGTGGAAAAGTATTGTTATGGCAGAAGTACCAGAATGGTTCTATTTTATTTATTATATATTTTTTTGTTTGATCTCACAAGTACTCATGGTATTTATGTCCCAAAAAAACTCCTGCTCGACCGGACGAATTTTGATTTTTTTGGCCCATTAGTGCTATTTCAGCAGTGCGTGTTTGGGACATAAATTCTATGAGAATTTTTGAAAATTATGAAGATATAAAGTGTAATTTTCTGGTACATTTGTCACATTTTGGATGTATATTTTGTCAGAAAAGTTGTTACGTATTGAGCCTATTTTTGGACTTAAAGCTACATTTAAACATATTTTTTTCTTAAAGTACGACCCTTTTTTTTTGAAACCGGACTCTTAACATTTTCACAGAGGTGGTATTGTGAGCAACACAGACTAAAAATATGAATTTTCTGAACATATAGTATGAATTTGGAATTAAAATGTTACGTGTAAAAGGAATAAAAAATACGAAAATGTAGAAAATTCTGCACTTACAGCCCCCTTATATTATGTATTACACATAATTCGGATGCTTAATTTAAGATTGAACTACCTCTTTTTTGAGTGTACAGAATTCCGAGAGGGAAAAGATGCAGAAAAACTATTTGGGTTCTTTTTTGGGACCTGCATACTAATTTCTTTGATTTCATTTTCTGTAAATAAATAAATGATGATTTAGATATGAGGCAGTTTGAGCCAAAAAGTGCTTTTATAAGTTCCTTTCATTTCAGTCAACATTCTTTGCCAATTTTTGATGATTTGTGACGTTCCGCAAGGAAAGAACCCACTTTGTCGATCGTATCGTCGGGGATTCTATGGGAAATCATACTTCAATGTGTGATTTGTCTGTTTACATTATACTTATGTCCCGGAAGTGGGAAAATTTTGTGTTTGAACAAAAATACCATCTTAAAACTACAATTTTGCATTATTATAGGGCATTTTCTGGGCACAATACAAGAAAATTGGGCGAATCGGGGTAAAATAAAAGCTATATTCTCTAAATTTCAATGAGTGAGAATTGCGTTACTTAATTAAATCACTGAAGCGTGTCACTATATAATTATCCAGTGACTAATTTTTAATTATGATACTCTTGACTCCTATTTTCTCATTTCAGTGTTCTAAACTCAAATGTTTTTTCCTTTACAATGGGAACAGAGTCATGTTGGAAGTTGCTCAAGAACATCTACATATCAATTTCAATTTGCAGTATATGAAATCACGTCCAATGAAAAAAAATATATCGAACTCTTCTGCGAAATTGCATTCTTTTACCCTTTCGCCTTTTCCGGCTGCCGGAATATCTCATAAGCGACTAATAAAATATGACTCATCCCAAAGCGTTCTTTCAATCTTCACAAAATTCCAAAAGAGCCCAAGTGGACAGACTACAATGAAAAGAATAAAAATCTCAACAATATTGCATTTAATGTTGTCAACAGATCGCCACGGCACGAGAAAGACCGGAAAAAAATCTGAACGATCCTGACGGGCGCAGGTTCTTTTTTGATTGAAAATTCAAGTGCCCTTGCAATCTTAATTAAGGGTTGGAAATTTTCAGCTCGATCGATTGAACAAACGAGTGCACAGAACCAACGTTCGTTGTTATACTATCGACACCGTCGGCCAATGGTCACTCGCTCTTCACACTTTACATGGCTATTTCTATACATATATCTCCTCCACCACATCCCTATTATCCGAAATTCTCTCTCTTTTTCGTAACACTGCTTTTCACATTCTCTTTTGCACACCATACACAATCCTAGTTGTGCCAACCAGCTTCCACCGAACTGAATTTTTTATACGATCTATACGCTCAACATAAGCTTCCTTCGTCTGCCCGTTACTGAAACACCAAAAGCGGCTTTTCTCTCTACCAGAATGATCAATTCTGCCCAAAACCCTTTTCAGATTTTACAGATTTTTCATTCAGATTTTGTCAGACGATTAACATTTTTTATGCAGGAGTTGACCCCCAATAAGTACCATTTCATGACTATAATAACCAGGGGCGCCAACCTCCGGGACAGGTGGTCAGTCCAGAAAATTGGGTAACTAAAAACGCAAAAGAGAAGGAAAAATAAGTCAGCAAAGAAAGCAAAATAAAACGGAACGTGCATAAATCCATCATATGCGCGATTGAATTTATATTTATCAATTTCAAAAATTTTCAAGAAATCCTCACATGTTGAAGCTTTTTGCGAATTTTGCCAGGGATTAAAAATTCTAATATTGCAGTCCAATTATTATAACTATTCTAATATTTCAAGCAGGAGAAAATTTAATATATATCTATATATAACTCTTTTTCAAATTTAAAGAGCCATTTGAAGAAAATTATAATACTTCATGAAATTTCAAGGATTTTCAAATATTTTAAGATTTTTCCGCTCGCTTTTCGTAGAAATTTTCAATTGATTTCAATGGTTTCCGAAAGTATCTACAAAAATTTCAAAACACTCTATTTTTCCAACGGTCAAAAATGAAGCGCACTTGCAATTTGACTCTTGGTATGCAGCCCTTTGTCCAAAACAAAAAAAAATCAGTCTGACTCAAGTGCCTCAAGAAGTCAGTCGACTATTCGAAAATAGGGAAAGAACCAAATATAAAATTTTATAGTTTCATTATTTTTCCATAAACTTTGTTTCTGTATATAAACATATTCCTAAAAGATTTTATAACTGCGTAACCAAAGTGTAATTTGGAAATTGACAGAAAATGGAACAGCCTGCAACCTGCTTTAAAAAGATGAGTTTTTCTTTATTTTATACCAATTTATATTAATTTCTGCTGAAGTAAATTTTTTCTTCATGTAATGATAGGATTGGGGGGGAGGAGGTAATTTTTAAAGACACTTTGAGGTGTTTGAAAACTCGAAAATTAAACTGATGGCGTCTACCTTCACGCGTTATTTTCAAAGATTCCTAAATGCATTTTTAAACTCTTCCAACAAAATTATAATATTGCAGTTCAATTAATATAACTATTTTAATATTTTCAAACAGGAGAGCATTTACTATATATATTTATATATAACTCTTTTGTCGAATTTAAAGAGCTTACTGAAGAAAATTATAATGCTTCAGGAAATTTCAAAGCTTTTCAAATATTTTAAGATTTTTTCCGCTCTCTATTCGTATGAATTTTCAATTGATTTTGATGGTTTCGAGGGAATTTCCAAAATTTTCAAGAAATCCTCACATGTTGAAGCTTTTTGCGAATTTTGCCAGGGATTAAAAATTATAATATTGCAGTCCAATTATTATAACTATTCTAATATTTCAAGCAGGAGAAAATTTAATATATATCTATATATAACTCTTTTTCAAATTTAAAGAGCCATTTGAAGAAAATTATAATACTTCATGAAATTTCAAGGATTTTCAAATATTTTAAGATTTTTCCGCTCGCTTTTCGTAGAAATTTTCAATTGATTTCAATGGTTTCCGAAAGTATCTACAAAAATTTCAAAACACTCTATTTTTCCAACGGTCAAAAATGAAGCGCACTTGTAATTTGACTCTTGGTATGCAGCCCTTTGTCCAAAACAAAAAAAAATCAATCTGACTCAAGTGCCTCAAGAATTCAGTCGACTATTCGAAAATAGGGAAAGAACCAAATATAAAATTTTATAGTTTCATTATTTTTCCATACACGCCTACCCCGAAAGGGAAATGGCTTAATGGTATAATAATAATAAACCAGTTCCCGAATATTACATAGATAAGAGTACTATAGGGTCATTAGTGTGGTCCAAATTTTTACCTGTAAAACTTGGACTTTCGATTTTTGGTGCTCGATCCCACAAATTTGCTCGTATTCCAGGAAAAGAAATTCCCTTTTTTCAAATAATTCAACGTTAACCCGTGCCCCGAGCTTTTAAAATTAACATAGGGTTTTGAATGGGAAAAGTTTGTTTTTCAAAAAAGTGGAAAAAATAAGTACTTCTTATTAACTTTTTGTAAATTAAAGTTTAGTCACCTCTTCAGACGTTAAAGGAATAATTTCCATTCAATAACTTTTTATTTAACCCGCCCCCCCCCCCAATCCTTGCATTGTGCCAGAAAAATGCCCCAAAAATGCAAAATAGTAATTTTATGTGAAATTCATGCTAATAACGGTATTTTTTGGAACTATTTCAACATGAATTATTTTTATTCGATATGTGGCAAGTTTCTTAATATTTTATAACTAATTTTTAATTGTTCAAACAATTATTATTTGTTCAAACGATGATTATTTGAATTATGAAGTTGATGAATTTCAAGCATAATATTTCTGACTTAATGAATTTGGTAATTGTTTAAACAAAAAAATCCTTTTTTCAGGATTTGTATTAGATTTTTTCAGATTTTTAGAACCACTAATCTCATTTTCGCACAATTGTGACTTAGGCCCTTATGGCACCAGGTTTCCATAACTTAAATTTTATTTAAATTAGCAATCTCAAGTGATGCGAAAAATGCACCCTGACTAATTTTTTCGATTGGAAAAAAATACCGTAGAAAAAGAGTAATTAAGAATTTTCGCCATAAGAATTTTTTTAGAAACATATTTAAGCTTTTGTTTGTTATATTGGTTAGGCAGACCATGCTCTTCCGTACATACTTTAGTAGCTTATAATAATGATTTCGATTATATTTAACTTATAATTATAGTCACTTCTGCCATCATTTGTCAAAAAAGTATCCGATTGGTGTAAAACTCATTTTCTATTAGTTTTGCCAGTCACAGATCCGAAATATTGCATACAAAATTCAAAATAACGGATCAAAAATGGCGATCCGGATTTTAAAGAAACTTGATACAGTATTTGTAATCTCTGACACAAATACCCCTCTAAAATGAGTTTTAATATCATCGCATTTTTTTTTAATCCTGTTCATAATTTGGAATCCAATATTTTGAATTTTGAATACAATATTTGAAATCTCTAGCTCAGGAAAATCTTAAAAAATGAGTTTTATACAAATGCGATGATTTTTTAAAAAGTTATGTCGTCGTATTGAATAGGCTATTTTGTATTTCAAACTTTTGGTGCGATATTTGTAGACTAAAATGAACTCTTCAGAAGTGAGTTTTATACAATTCCCATAATTTAAAAAAATCTTAGCCGCCTTTTTCAGGGATCACAGTCCATCCCCTTTTTCCCCCTTAAATTAAAAAAATCCTCCTAAATACCTAAAGTCGAGAGTTCTGACCCTTTTCCTTATTTGTTCTCACAAAGTTTTCATTCATTTGTCATGAATACTGAATAGAAATTTAATTCATTAGAAAACAAGACGCCTTAAAAAGGTTCTCTTCAATGATACCAATTTCATGTATTTCTTGAACAATTTTTTCCCAATTTTTTTATTTGAAGGACATCTTCTGCAAAAAAATGTCCAACAATTCAATCTAGAAAATAAACCCGAAAGATAAAATCTATTCTATACTTTAAAAATGACTTTCACCAGAAAAAAAATCAAGAAAGGCGTGATTATTAGATGCATATTAGAGAACATTAGACTGAAGGTTGTAAAAACAAAATTATGGAAATCGAAAATAATATTTTACAAAGTAGGATATTAGGGCCCTAAAAAAATTGAAAAAATTTTTCTCTTCATAAGTTTCTTTTTCGTGAATGATATTTATTTCAAATTTCTCCATTTTCACACAATGATCTTCTTTTATCTTACTTTATGAAATGCTTTGAACATCTGAGAAATTTCGATTAATAAAAATACATAAGAAAAATAATGTTGAAGTCCTAACAAAACAAAAAAGTAGGAGGTTTTTTTGAATAGTAATTGTATGAATCAAAATCTTGCTAATGATGTAAATACACTAAAAAGCCAATTTCATAATATGATCATTTTTTTAATTCTATTATTCATCTATTTTTCCATTCTTCACATTCTCAACTTTTTTCTGGTACACCTTTATCAAGAGAAAGTACTGTGGTGAGATACCCATATGCTATATTTTTCAGGAAGGTTGAACACCCCCCCCCCCCCCCAACAGCCTAATTCTTCTTCCATTGTCATTGACATGGAGCGCGATAGTTTGAAAGACCCCCCCTCCCCATGAAATTTCACCTATATTGAGAATGAACCCTATGATGATTGAACTACTGAACCGCAGTCATCCCTGCTTTTTGAATCCGTCATCTGCAATTTTGAATTTTTTAAATGCGATATTTAGAATCTCGAAATACCCTGAGATTCTCAGACTTCTTCCTGACCGTTCTAAAATTTGCTTCTGGGCAAAAAAACAACCTTACACCTAGGAGATCATTAACATTATTGTAAACAAAATTTTTGTTTCTAAATATATTTTAGAAATTGTTGGTGACAACAGTCATACAGAATTTTAGAAAAAATCATCCACAAATTACGTAAGACATATACGTAACAAAACATGAATTCTCGAGCAAATAGTTGAGTGTTTCACTCCAAAAGATCAATTTTGAACAGAAAATGAAAGAATTAAATTTTCATTTAAAATAGTCAACAAGTATCAAGAAGTTGATTTTTACACAACAAATATTTTAATTTTCAGTCAAAAACAGTTGAATGAAACCAAAAAGTAAGAATTTTCAAAGAATTATTTAAATCCTCAACCAAGTTAGAGTAATCTTGAAACCAAAAAGAGGAATTTTCAACAAAAGTGTTCAACCAAGAAGGATTTTTCAGTCAATAAAGAACAAAATCTCACCCAAAATTTTGAGTTTACAAGTCAAAAAGACGAATTTTTGACAAAAAAAAGTTGAAATTACAACTAAAAAATATGCATTTTCTACGAAAGTAATTAAATTTTCCGCCCAAAAAAGATGAGTTCCCAACCAAATAAGTGATTTTTTAACTTTGAAAAATCAATCTTTCAGCAAAAATGGAATAGTTACACATTCGGTCAAAAAAGTCCATTGAAAAAAAAAGAATTTCCAACAAAGTCTTAAAAAATATAATCATTTTTGATTGAATTTGCAAAAATTAACCATTTGTGGGAAGTTTTGCTTTTCGAATTTATTATTTGAATGTAAATAATGCAATGAAACTATAGAAAAACGGTTATTTATTATTTATTGAAGAAATACCACTTTGACTGTTTTTCAACAATAAGCTTGTTTTTACTGATTTCAAATATAAATTGAAATACTGTTGCATGCGTCTATCTTTATTAAATAAAATATTTCATTATATATCTTGAATTTTCTTAGTTTCGTCATGCACATAAATGTTGCATTTTTCTTACTCTTGGACGTTATAAATAAAATTTTATTAAAAAAATAATTTATTATATCGGGTTATTACACACACGGTGAGTCATATTTTTTTAATGAGCAAAATAATCTGATAATTTTAAAGAATTGAAAGTAAATGAAACAAATGGTGTCATTTACATTGAATTCACTGGAATTATCTCGCTATGATGAATAAACTTCTATAAATCATATAAAATGGTACCAAAACATATGAGATTTCCTGTAAAATCTATAACAAAATGTTGGAAAATGTACTGAGTTTTTTTCTATAAAGAAAGGGTAATTAGGGCACGCGTAGCGCGCACAAAGTTGTAATTATTTAAAATTGATAAAAATCAATCCCTACAGGTTTCTTATTCGATTTAATTAAGTAGAATGTTTTGAAATTTCCAATAACTTTAGGACTGGCCTCAGGCTATTGAACAACTCATATGACAAAAATTTGTATTTTTCGTTGTTTCATGTGACTTCTATAAACATTAATTATTTTTCTGCTTAAAAATTGAAATATAAAAGAGAGAGCATATCGAAAAATTAAGGGATCGAAAATGAATTGCTCTTGAATGTGAAAGACACAATTTTTTATAAGTGAAAAATTTGTTTCTGAACCATATACATTAGAGCGTATCAGAAAAAAATGTTGTTTGCGCGAAGTTCTAATAGCAATGAAAACTTTCTTTTGGGAGTCAAAAACACTCCCCTAAAGCTTCATAAAAAAAAAACTTCCTTCTGTCTCCGCATCGTAGATATAGCTAAAAATCACAAAAAACGAAGCACTTCTTCAAATTTGAACAGCAAACAATTTTTTTAAAATTTAAATCACCAATAAAAATAGTTCAAAGCAAGTCGATTTATATCCGTATAGCGATAATTCCATTACAATATTTTTTACCCTCCCTAATTGATGTCCCAGAAGTTGGCACCGCCATTTTGTTTTTTCGAGAAAAAAAAAGTTGTGCTGAATTGTGCTAGGTTTGTGCTGAATTGTGCTGCAATTTTTTTTTTCGAAAAAATCAAAATTCGAGTCAGAAATCAAAAAAAAACTTTTTTGGGGCCAGCACCGCCATTTTGTTTTTTCGAGAAAAAAAAGTTGTGTTGAATTGTGCTAGACTCGTGCTCTATCGTGCCGCAAAAATTTTTTGAAAAAAATTTAAATTGAAGCCAAAAATTCAAAAAAACTTTTCCGGGCCAGCACCGCCATTTTGTTTTTTCGAAAAA
>CAKNYM010053499.1:1204389-1245432 GCA_932195095.1 Andricus curvator | reverse complement strand
AACGTTGTGCTGAATTGTGCTAGGTTTGTGCTCAATCGTGCCGTAAACAATTTTTCAAAAAAATCAAAATTGGAGCCAAAATTCAAAAAAAACTTTTCCGGCCCAGCACCGCCATTTTGTTTTTTTCGAGAAAAAAGAAGTTGTGCTGAATTGTGCTAGGTTTGTGCTCAATTGTGCCGTAAAAGAGTTTTCAAAAAAGTCCAAATTTGAACCGAAATTCACAAAAAACATTTTTTGAGACATTGCGTGCGAAGCAATTATTGTCCTATACACTTTTTACTTCGGTTTTTGAATCCAAATTTTTTCAAAATGCGAATTTCAAAAATCTAAACGTTGTGCGGGGTTGTGCTAGGCGTGCAAACCAATTATTGTCATATAGACTTTTCACTTAGGACAATATTTTTTGGTGAAAATCTAGTTTATTTTTCTCAAAATGATTTTTGAAATCCAAAATTTTCCAAAATGCACACTAACTTAGAAGTGTATAAAAGAATAATGGTTTTGCACGCCTAGCACAACCCAGCACAACTTTTACATTTTTTAAATTCGCATTTTGTAAAATTTTGGATTTCAAAAATCATTTTGAGAAAAATAAACTAGATTTTCACCAAAAAAGATTGTCCTAAGTGAAAAGTCTATAGAAACATTAATTGTTTTGCACGCCTAGCAAAACCCAGCACAACGTTTAGATTTTTGAAATTCGCATTTTGAAAAATCTTGTATTTCAAAAATCATTTTGAGAAAAATAAACCAGATTTTCTACAAAAAATATTGTCCTAAGTGAAAAGTCTATAGGACATTAATTGTTTTTCACGCCTAGAACAACCCAGCACAACCTCCAGATTTTAGAAATTCGCATTTTTAAAAAATTTGGATTCAAAAACCTAAGTAAAAAGTGTATAGGACAATAATTGCTTTGCACGCAATGTCTCAAAAAATGTTTTTTGTGAATTTCGGTTCAAATTTTGACTTTTTTGAAAAATCTTTTACGGCACAATTGAGCACAAACCTAGCACCATTAAGCACAACTTTTTTTTCTCGAGAAAACAAAATGGCGGTGCTGGCCCGGAAAAGTTATTTTTGAATTTTGGCTCCAATTTTGATTTTTTTGAAAAATTGTTTACGGCACGATTGAGCACAAACCTAGCACAATTCAGCACAACGTTTGTTTTTCCGAAAAAACAAAATGGCGGTGCTGGCCCCGAAAAAGTTTTTTTCGATTTCTGACTCGAATTTTGAATTTTTCGAAAAAAAAATTGCAGCACAATTCAGCACAAACCTAGCACAATTCAGCACAACTTTTTTTTCTCGAAAAAACAAAATGGCGGTGCCAACTTCTTGGACATCCCTAATTGACTTTGAAGTTTCAACAAATCGAAAAAAGTCGACTTTTTCGCTATTTTCTTAGATTCATGGTACATTTGTCGGCTATTTGATCATATAATGTGTGATATACGTTAATGAGAATGTATTTTCAATATGGTGCAACAATAATATATAAGAAATTTTGTCATTAAAATAATTTTTATTGACTTTGAATTACAAAAAAATATTTAAAAGTGATTATATTGCTCTTTATTTGACAATAAAATTAATTTTCGGTATATAAATTATCAGAAAAAATAGTTCGAAGAAAGTGAATTTGTACCTACATAGCACAAAATGATTCAAATATTTTTTACCCTCCCTAATTGACTTTGAAGTTTCAACAAATCGAAAAAAGTCGACTTTTTCGCTATTTTCTTAGAGTTACGGCAATTTTTTCGACTATTCGACCACGAAATGTCTGATATACGTTAATAAGAATGTATTTTCAATATGTTACATCAATGATATATGCAGAATGTCGCTATTAAAATCATTTTTATTGATTTTGGATTACAAGAAAATATCTAAAAGTGATATATTGCTCTTTATTTCGCAACACAATTAATTTTCGGTGTCTAAAAAAGGTAAAAATGTTTTCAAATGTATATATTATTGTTGCAACATACTGCAAACACATTCTGATTAACGTATATCACACATTATATGGTCAAATAGTCGAGAAACTTACCATGAATCTAAGAAAATAGCGAAAAAGTCTACTTTTTTTGATTTTTTGAAACTTCAAAGTCAATTAGGGAGGTTAACAAATATTTTAGTGGAATTATCGCTATACAGGTATAAATCGACTTGCTTTGAACTATTTTTATTGATAATTTAAACCTCAAAAACAAATTTTTTGCTGTTCAAATTTGAAGAAGTGCTTCGTTTTTTGTGATTTTTAGCTATATCTACGATGCGGAGACAGAAGGATTTTTTTTTCATGAAACTTTAGGGGAGTGTTTTTGACTCCCAAAAGAAAGTTTTCATTGCTATTAGAACTTCGCGCAAAAAATTTTTTGTTTCGATACGCCCTAATATACATATTTCTGTATATATGGATAAGCTTTTTGTAGATAAAAAACTAAATATTTTATTTCGCGTAAAATATTAATAACTAAAAAACAATTATATAGGTAAGGTGTCATCTATAAATTACGTAACACATTTTAAGAAAACGGGGGGGGGGGGGGCCCAGCCTATTAAAAAATGACGAAGAACTACATGAATATTCGGAACTTCACAGGAAATTACGTTACGTAATTTATGGATGGCCCCTAAAACCATTGAGGGCTATAAGAGCCCCTGCATTATGCAACCGGGAGAACGCGTGTGGCCTTAAGAAAGCCTTCATGAGGTGCCTTGCTCAATTTTTTAATTCGATTGTCCAAAAATTATTTTTTCTATTTTTGAAGTGAATTTTTCAATATTTTTATTTTTTCTGTTTTTTTTTAAATATGTACTTTTTCAGACTCTGCAACGCGCGTACCTCGGAGTTTTCAACTTTTCACTGCGACTCAGCTGTTGCAGTGGTCGTTCTTATCGACGTAATTTGCATTGAGTAGTGGTTCTATATAATAGACGTCGCGCTTGCGCATGCCAATAACAGTTGCCACATGACTCCAGAGATGTCACTGGGGGCCTGTTTAATAGACCGGGAAAATTTAGTCTGAAAATTCTCGTGGGATTTTCGCAGTTATACTTTTGACTGCTGCTGTTGGTTCCTCATTCGTCCAAAATTGACTGGGTGGATTTTTTATTATTTTATTACAAAGAGGCGAGGGTGAAAGAAGCGCATTGAGATTAAAAGCAATTGAAGTAAATGTGAGGATATCAGTTTTTGCCTTTTTTTATTTGGCAAACTGACCTATGTTTGAATTGAAGGATTAAAATTTTATTAACGATTATTTACTGAATTGAGTGAAATCGGATTGAAAGTCAATTAATTAATTTTAATCGTCGTAATAAGAAAAATTTACAGAGTAGACAATATTTAAAGAGGGTTCCAAATTTAACTGAAATTAAACTATTTGAAAATAATAAGGTTATGAGTAATCTATAAATTACGTAACGTAATGTCCCGCGAGTTTCGACCCCCAATCTTTGACAATTTTGTTTTCAGAAGAAAAAAAATCACCCGGCCTCAAAAATGGTTTAGCTTGCATAAAACTAATGGGGGCCTTCCTTATATAAGCAGACACTTTTTTAAAATATTTCACAGCATAAAAAACTGCAACTTTTTCCAGAAAATATTCTTTTCATTTTTCCACAATTCGAAGAATAAAATTAAGAAGATTTTCTGGAAAGCCGCACCTTCTTTATTTTTTGCAATATTTACTAAAAGTTCCTTCTTATATTCATATAAGGCGCCCTATCAGTTGTATGTGGGCTAAATCATTTTTAATGCAAGATATAACAAAAAATGAAGAGGGATGTTTTTGCGATCGTTTCTAGAAAAATTCATGAATTTGTACATATCATAAGTTTATTTGGTTGTAGAATATATACTTATATTATATACTATATATACCTAATTAATAAAAAAAAATGTAACTTATAAACGAAAAAATAGTCCAGAATTAAAATTTGTGTGTGGAGATACCTATAAGCATTTGATCAAATTATATCAACTAACTACTACCCCGTTTTCAAAGAAATATCGGATTTCAGGTCCTCGCATTACTGCCAATACTGGGATAAAATTTCTTAAAAATTTAAAATTGTTCAAATTCTTGTCATTCTCACGATGTTGAATGAATCAACCGCAACCTTTTTTTCTGTTGAAAAAAGAATATATTTTATTAAACTCTACGTATTATGTTTATTTTCCTCAAATATAATCAAAATTGAAAAAAATCACACCTGAAACCATTTTTGAGAAAAATATAAAATCGAAAAAAATGTAGGGTAAACCAGTTGGTACATGCATAGAAAAACTTTTTAAGTCATAAAATTGGTAAATGATCAACTAGTGGAGAAGGTATTACATAGAAAATAAAAGCTGGTACATTCATTTAAAGATAGCAATGCTGCTGCATGAATTATATTAGCCGTTTATTCTATATTTTATACTTTTTTCACACGCTGCACCTCTATTCAAATGGTGTTTTATTCCAATTTTAATTATTTCAGATCAATTATTGAAGGACATTGTGTAAAATTAATAAAACAATAATCCACCAATGTTATTGAAAAAATGTTCATTCATACGCTGAATATTTTTCAATATATTATAAAAATTGTACGAGCTTAATAGAGTGTCGTATTTAACATGCAATCATAACAGTAATTGCTACCAACTATCAGAGACAAAAAAAAATAATTTTGTTTGTTTAGGTTGTTAAAAGGCAAGAACTTGCTTATTTATCTCAAAGTTGTTTAATCGGTTGCACATTGTTAGTGCTCACAAACTAAAACCATGAAAATTACTATCTAACCGGTCAACAATATATTCACCTCATATCCCGAATGATGCTTCTCATGGAAATATGTACATAAAGTATATGGGGCAGAATATTATTATTATTATTATAGATTAGCAGTTCGAACTCGAAAGTTCATTGCCTCATCTACCCGAGACCGCCACACATCTCTATCTTGTGCATTCTCCATCCAGTTTAAGTAATCATGTCCTAGTTCTTTTAGATCATCCCTTACATTTTTCTCCCATCTGTTTCTCGGTCTGCCTAGGTGTCTCTTACCAGTCGGTCTCCCTCTTAAAACTTGCGCCACTGTTCTTTCATTGCCCATTCTTGCTACATGCCCCGCCCATCTTAATTTACGCGCTTTCATTACTCTATTAATATTTGCTGACCCGTAGAGAGCGTGCAGCTCATCATTATGCAGTTTTCTCCACTCGCCGGTCTCTTCGTCCCTTTTTGGACCATAGATTTTTCTAAGTACTTTATTCTCGAAAACTCTAAACCTATTCTCTTCTCCTTTCGTCAGCGCCCACGTTTCACACCCGTACATGACGACCGGCATTATTATCGTTTTGTAAATTCTTACTTTGATGTTTCTAGATAGCGATCGCGATTTTAGTAGCGTGTTTGCTGCATAATAGCACCCATTGCCAGCGTGTAGCCGCGCATTGATTTCCGTTTTAATCTTATTTTCGCTAGTTATAATAGACCCGAGGTATTTAAACTCGTTAACCCTTTCGAATTTCATATTTCCGGCCATTAGATCCCCGTCTTGATTACTTTGTGCGGACCTGACGACGGTCATATATTTTGTCTTCGATTCGCTAACTTCCAAGCCAATCTCTTTGGCTTTTGCGATCAAGATTTCTGCATTTTTAGCTACCGTTTCTTTATCATCCCCTAGTATGTCGAGATCATCCGCATATCCAAGAATTTGTATTACCCCATTGAGGGTAGCACCGGTCGGATTCGCCTGCACTTGCCTAACCACGTATTCTAAAACTAAGTTAAAAAGGACGCACGAAAGTGCATCGCCCTGTTTCAGGCCATCGCGGATCGAAAACTCTTCAGATAAACTACCGTTTACGCGTATTCTACCCTTACTGCCGCTTAAGCAAATTTCGATAAGTCTAACCAATTTTCTTGGCACACCCAAGAACTCTAGGATCCAGTACATTCGCGCGCGTATAATAGAGTCGTAAGCTTTTTTAAAATCGATAAATAGCTGATGAACTGCTTCTTTAAATTCCCATTTCTTTTCTAACAGTTGTCTAATTGTAAACATTTGATCGCTTGTAGATCGGTTTCGGCGGAATCCACACTGGTAATCCCCAATGATTTCCTCGGCAAAAGGAGTTAGTCTACTTAGGATAACATTAGACAGGATCTTGTAGCACGAAGGCACAAGTGAAATTCCCCGATAGTTGTTACAGTTAGTTTTATCGCCTTTTTTAAAGATGGGAATAATGATAGAGGTATTCCATTCTTCCGGCATGCGTTCTGTTTTCCAAACTGCGCGTATCAATTTACAAATTTGCCTTGTGAGGCAAGGGCCTCCATTTTTTATCAGTTCTGACGGTAGGTCATCAATGCCCGCGGCTTTGTTATTTTTCAACTTCTTTATGGCCATTTCTATTTCTATATCAGTAGGATCGTTAATTAATAGATCAGCAGTGTGGATTTCGCCGAGATTACCTTCAACGGGGGCTTCGCGTACATTTAATAGTTTATCGAAATAATCTTTCCATAAATTCAGTCTCTCTGTCGCATCGGCTACTAGATTGCCATTTTCGTCCCTCATTACTTCCGTTCTACTTTGAAAGCCTTTCTTTATAAAATTGATTCCCCTGTGCATCTCACGCGGGTTATTTTGTTTATTATGCGCTTCTATTGCTAGTATTTTATTCTTTTCCCACTCCCTTTTCTTGGATCTATAGAGCCTATTTGTACTTTTGCTAATCTCGAGATATTTCTTATGTGTTTGATCGCACTTATTTTGTAAACTACTTAGTCTGGCCTTCCGACGTTTCTCAAACCAGAATTTGCACTCTTCGTCAAACCATGGTTTGCTTTTGGTTACTTTCTTAAAACCTATCGTAAGTTTCGCGGCTGCCTTTATCGCCTTTTTCGTATTGCTCCACAGGGTTTCCGGGTCCTCCTCGTGATTATTGTTATCATCTCTCTGTTCTTGGAGAGCGTCGAAACTATTAGAAATCTCAACTTGGTAATTTAATGTTTCTGTTGCTGTTTTGAACTTATCTATATTGAAACGAACTGTTGGCTCTGTGCGGCTTGTTTTCTTACTTAACGCTAGCCTAGATCTTAGTTTTACTATCACGAGAAAATGGTCTGAATTTAAATCCGCTCCCCTATACGATCTTATATCGAGAATGTTTGTATGACGTCTTCTGTCTATTAGAACGTGATCAATCTGATTGTGAGTATTACCATCTGGTGATGTCCAGGTGGCCTTATGTATATTTTTATGCTTGAAATATGTGCTTTTGACAACGAGGTTCTTTGAAGCTGCAAAGTTTATTACTCTGGTTCCATTATCATTACTGACGTCATGCAAACTTTCTGATCCTATTGTAGTGGACTGAAAATAATTTCTTGATCAAATTGAGATTTTTATGCTCGAGGGTACCACGTTCACGCCTCCTCAGAACCAAGTTTCAATCAATGAGCAGCACTGTTAGAAAAATCTCTACTGAATTTAGTATACATGTAATGGAAGCAAAAATGCACAACATGAAATTAAATTTAGTATACCAGCGTGCAGTAAATTTAGTATATTTATACTGAATTTAGTACACGCGTATACTAAATTTCTTATATGTGTATACTAAATTCAGTATAAATATACTAAATTTACTGTACGCTGGTATACTAAATTAAATTTCATGTTATGCATTCTTGCTTCCATTACATGTATACTAAATTTAGTAGAGATTTTTTTAACAGTGAGGCTAAAGTTTGTACCTCAGAAATTATGTTTTGGGGGTGCATCCTGAGTATTTTTACAGAATATGACAAAAATCGTTAGGCCCCCTTTTAAAATAACTCGATATTTTTTGTTTTTTGATCAATTTATGTGATTTTTTTTTAAAGGAACAAGTAATAAGTAACGTTTTCTGAACTAAAAACCTTCAATTTTGCGCCCAAAATAAGTTCCTGTGTGATTAATATTGATTGACTTTCCGATCCCTTTTAGATTTTGAAAATTTATGTGGAAGACATCAGTTTTTTCAAGATTCCACAATTCTGGTCCATTTGTCGTAAAAATTCTGAAAACCAAAAAGAATGTTCGAAAATTTCCGAAGAATTAAAAAAAAACAATGTTCTAGCATGAATAGTTCAGAAGTTATGACCTCTTAAAGTGATTTTTTAGTGAAAAAAACTTTAAATGTTTTTCTTTTTGCACAATATCTCATCACCTGTACATCCCACATGAAAGTTGTGTGGAAATAAATTAAAGAAGATTAAATTATCTTTGAAACTAAAAAAAAAATTGATTCTAGCTTTTATAGAACAGAAGTTATAGTCTTTTATAGCAATGGAGTCCGTTCACTTTGAATTTAAAGAGGTCTGGAAAAAGTTTAAACTTTGTAAAACTCATTCAGATTATTGTGCTAGATTATTGAGAGCCTTGTGCGAACTTAATAGTCTTTATGTGTGAATATCTTTTAAAAATGTTGTAAATAGTTCACATTGTGAAATTCTATTATCTCTCTCTCTCTCTCTCGCCTTGTTCATGCCAGTATTAATAAATTATTAATATATATGTATATGTATGTATATATAGTAACAATCAATAATTTATCATTTTTCTCTAATTGTAGGTTTTAAACCTTCATTTCTGACGATTTTCTTTCCCAAGTATAAGAGTTGAAGAAAATAGTGAAAAGTGCTGATGCAATATATACAAAATAAATTTTAATCAAAAATGCAATCCATAATAAAGTTCCACAAAAAGCAGCCTGCTATAAGAGACTATAACTTCTGTTCTATAAAAGCTCGAATCAATTTTTTTTAGTTTTAAAGATAATTTAATCTACCTAAATTTATTTTCATACAACTTTCATGTGGGATGTACAGGAGATGAGATATTGTGCAAAAAGAAAAAGATTAAAAAAATTTTTTTCACTGAAAAATCACTTTCAGAGGTCATAACTTCTGAACTATTCATGCTAGAACATTCTTCTTTTTTTAATTCTGCGGAAATTTGTGGACTTTCTTTTTGGTTTTCAGAATTTTTACGACAAATGGACCAGAATTGTGGAACCTTGAAAAAACTGATGTCTTCCACATATTTTTCAAAATCTAAAAGGGATCGGAAAGTCAATCAATATTAATCACACAAGAACTTATTTTGGGCGCAAAACTGAAGGTTTTTAGTACAGAAAAAGTTACTTATTACTTGTTCCTTTCGAAAAAAATCACATTAATTGATGAAAAAAAAGCAAATATCGAGTTATTTTAAAAGGGGGCCTAACGATTTTTTTCATATTCTGTAAAAATACTCAAGAGGCATCGCCAAAATATAATTTCTGAGGTACAAACTTTAGCCTGCTCATTTAAGTGAAACTTGGTTCTGAGGAGGCGTGCCTTATGATTAAAAAAATAATACATAAACACACTAAAAATTAACCCAAGATAAATAAATGTAAACTTAGATACACGTTAGACTTGACAGTATTCGTTCCCGGGCGCTGCTGCGTAAGTTGAATGTGGTCCTCTCGAGCGTAAGAACCTCAACTTGACCAAGAAATTATTTTCAGCCCACTTTTTCTTCTGCATGATTTCAAAGATTTAAAACAAAAAAATTTAATAAAAAAAAATTGACATGATGGTCTTAAAGTAAATGAAAAGAGCTTTCCAAAACACTGTAATAAAGGTCCAATCCGATTGTCCTAAAAGAAGTTACACTAACGTAAAGGTGAAAAAGCATCTGAAAAAGTGAAAATTTCAGGCCCCTGTATATCGACAACCGGTTGATAAATGGACCTACGGTTTGGTGCTTAATTATAGGTCCACTAGGACTATAATTCAGCCGAATTTCAATCCGATAAAAAACAATAATTTTAGGTGGGAACACTTGACGTATTCTGTCCCATATTTTGTTTGAAAATTAAGAGAATTAATGATTAGACAATTTTGAAGCTATAAGAGTTTTATGAATCGAAGGAACCAGTGAAAGAATAATAACAATTTAATTCTTGACCAAAATGATAATCTGTCAGTGGACAAAATTTTCATCCCTGTATCAAAACCACTTTTTTCAATTTCTCAATTAAAAAATAACAAGTAAGTGGTGAAAAGGTTAAATATAAAACTCGTTTTTAATATTACTACTGATGAAAAAAGCTCCCCAACGGTTACTCAAGTAACCAGTCACTTCTTCTCTCAATCCAATCATTCGTGCTGGGTATTCTTATCTGATCCAGCTCTAAAATTAATTAATAATGGGCATTATTTAGGAATATAATCCCTCCCACTGTAATGTCCATAGAGGCCGGGCAAAATTACGTCAAGTTGTTTTCTGTAATTTTGAACCCCCTTGTTAGGGTCTGTAAGTTTGATCCCCCCCCTCCTATCTTACTGAATTTTACCCCACTAAATTTTCTGGTTCTACTTACTTAGGGTTCACCCTAAAATAACGTAAGACACTTTAGCTGGAGGGGAGGATGTTGGCCAAAATCTTACAATTTCTTATGAATTAACAAAGTAGTTCAACTTTCAACCAAATAATTGCATCTCTAGCCAAGAAAGATGAATTCTAAATGAAAAATGTGTAGTTGATATTTGAACCAAAAGAATATTTTTACTTTAAATGAAAAACAGACGAATTGAACCAAAAAGGATGAATTTTTAACAAAATAGTTGAATCCTCAACCAAAACAGATTCATTTTCAACCAAAAAAATTTTAAAATTAAATTGACGAGTTTTCAACAATGGTCGAAATTTTAATTAGGAAAGATTTTTTAGGCAATAAAGAAAAAAAATGTCACGCAAAAAGTTGAATTTCCAAGCCAAAAAGACGAGCTTCGTATAAAACAGTTGAATTTTCAACCAAGAATACTGCGATTTTCTATTTAAAAAAAAACGGATTATCGACAACTTATACACATTTTCAACCAAAGAATTGAATTTTTGAAACTTGAAAACATCAACTTTTGATCAAAAGTGAAGTAGTTATATTTTTATTTTAAAAAAATTTCAATAAAAAAAAACGAATTTTTTGCAAAACAGTTGAATTTTCAACAAATTTTGAACAGAATATGTATTAGTTGATATTTCAACCAAAAAGTATTTTAATTTAAAATGAAAAAAAAATTGAATTTTATCATTAATTACAAATTTTAAACAAAATACATACATTTTTAACAAGATAGTTTCATTTTTGCCCAAAAGGATTAATTTTTCACCAAAAAAGGCCAATTATCAACAGGGCAGTTACATTTTCCAACACAAGAATTAATTTTCTACCAAAAAATACTAGTTTTCAGCAAAATACATTGATTTTTAACATTATAGTTACACTTTCAACCAGAAGTATTAATTATTCACCAAACAAAATAAATGTTTAACAAAATACATGAATTTTATACTACAAATGATAAACTCTCAACCAAAAATAAAATAGGTAAATTTTCATTTAAAAAAATTAATTTTCAACCAAGAATAAAACGATCTTTCACCAAAATAGTTGAATTTGCAAACAAAGAAATTAATTTTCAATAGAGTAGTTCAACTTTCGACCAAGTAGTTGAATTTTCTACTAGATTGTTTAATTTTCGAGCCGAAAATTTGAGTTTTCTACAAAACAGTTGAATTTTAAACAAAATGTTCATTTTTAATCGAAACAGATTAATTTTTTAATTGATTAATTTTGAACCAGACAGTTGCATTTCCAACAAAAAAAGACGAATTTTCAACAAAATACACAAATTGTCAAGCAAAAGATATGGGTGATAATTAAAAATATGACAACATCGTGTCTCTGGAATATTATACGCTTGTGTTTGGAGAAATAATTTTTTTAATGCAGCTTTTTATTAGCCTTTTTTATGACGCAATTAATTTTAATTTACTCGGTTTAAAAATAAATTCGATCAAATACGAGTAAATTTTATCCGGTAACGTATCCCTTATCATTTTTTTGCAAATTTATGGTGATATTTCTTTCTAAGGAAAGCTCAAGATAATATTATCAATACATATATAACTTCAGAATTGAATAAAAAGTCGAAAATAAAGTTTTTCTTTCTACTTATTACTTATTATCGAGTATTATATGCTTTGTAAATGTCCCTTATTTTTTATCGTTATTCGGTAACAATATAATTGAATACTACATTTTGTTATATGTAAAACACTTAATTCGCATGCGGTTCCCATGTTAAAATATACTTCAAAATATAATGAGAAAATTATGGATAACTTTGTCATCCAGTAACATAAGATTTATTTTCAGTGAGTGAAGTTACAAGGTAAATAATCAATATTCTCATTATTTTTTTAATTAAAAAGAATTTCAAATAGGCCAAAAATTACTTGTTTTATTAATTATATTGTAAATAAAAACCAAACTAAATTTTTATTCACCTACATGAAGACTCCGAAACCAGATCTAATAATTATTATATCAACATAAAAAATATTTCAAAGGATTTAAATTGAATATTTGTCATTAAATATAAAAATAGTGAAATTTGAGCTTATCATTATTTGATCACTTATTGTAATTATTATGAAGAGAAACAAATTGTTTATATTGTTCTGAAATACTTTTGATCAAAAAGGTGTAACATTGAATAATTTCGACTTTTTGATATGCATCCATATGTGATAAAACATTTTTATATTCGCTCACAATAATTCGATTGGAAAGGGCAATTATTCTTGAAAGTTCGACTTTTTGCGTTTCGTAAGCAACGGAGTTTATGTACATATCTTTCAAAGATTGGAATATAAATATGTTTTTTTAAAAAGAGAAGTCAAAATTCGAATACTCGTAACATTCGAAATTTTTTTTTCTCAAATCGCAGAGATACGTTTGGCCTAATTTCCTCTAAAAACAAAATATTTTGTCGCTGACATATTCTGTGACCTGATGTGTAGAACCTCAAAAGTGTAATTAATTATATCTAAAAAAATTGAATTTTGGACATGAAAATTGAAACATCTCTAGAAATAATTATTCAATCCAAATTTACTGAAAAACTCCATTGGAGCTTCAACCAGTAACGTTAAATTATAATTTTTTTTAGACAAATCGGTTAAAAATTGTAGGGCTATAGGTAAGCTGAACCACTAAAATATCTCTAGAAATAATTAATTATTCGAATTTCTTAAAAAAAGGTACTGGTGCTTCATCTGGTTAATTTATATCAATAATTGTCGACGAATAGGTTCAATATTGTAGGCTACAGGTCGGCTGAACTTCTTAAAAAAGATAAATTGTTGAAGTTTACTGAATCAGCTGTGTCCAGTTTCTAAAAATTTAGTCTCGTAAAATTAGTTTCGTAACCTATTAAGACGTAAATAAGTTGTTTAAACTGCCCGCTCCCATACTTCCTCACCAATACTCCAAATACTTCCCCCTATTTTCCCTCTACATCCCTACATCCTCTCCCTACACTTCAACCGTCGCTTACCATTCCTTCCACAACTTCATCATATACTTCCCCCTTTCCTCACTTCCACTATAATTCCTCTCACTTCCACTAGTCCCGCTCCCCTCACTTCTATCACTCACCCATCCCTCATTCCCCACCATTTCTCCCACTTTCCCTACCCTCATCTCTCCTTATGTCCCGTAATACCCTTCTCTTAATTTCCCCTTATTTCTACTCCCTCATTTACCCTACTTCCCTTCTACTCCCCTACACCCCCTCTCTACACTTCAACCTTCGCTTTCCCTCCCTTCCCCAATTTTTGCCTCATATATTTCCCCCTCTCCTCACTTCCCCCTACATTTCTTTCACTTCCTCAACCTCTTTGATTTCCCATCACTTACTCTTGTACCGCTCCCCTACTTATTCTCCACTGTGTTCCCCTCATGACCCATATACCCGCTTCCTTCATTTCCCCTTACTTCCCCTACTTCTCCCCCTCTCATTTCCCCTTATTCCCAACCCCTTGTGAGTTTTGAGTTGCGAGATAGGAGTTCCCCTCACTTCCTCTTCTTGGAAAAAATGTACGACGAACGGACGAACACTCGACCGAAACTGTAAGGGTTTCTGTCCGGGGCTACGAAGAAACCCTCATGGTTTTGGTTGGGTGTTCGTCCGACGCAATTTTTTCCGGGAAGGGGAAGTGAGGGGAAATGAGAGGAGGGCAGGGGAAATGTTAGGAGAAAGAGGATAAGAGAAGGGGTGGTAGAGGGTGTAAGAGGAGAAGAAGAAAAGGGAAATGAGGATAGTGAAAATGAGGGGAAAGTAAGGATGAGTAGAGAAGGGGGAGGTGGGCGTGGGTTAGGGAAGTAGAAAAGTGAGAAAAGGGGGTTATTAGGCGAAATAAGGGAAATTAGAGGAAAGAGATTTGGGGTAAGGAGGAAGTGAGGGAATGGGTAGTAGCATGGGGAAGTGTAAAGAGGGGAAGTAGGGGAAACGAGGGGGAGTATGGGAGGGAAAAATTCAAACAACTCAGTTAACGTCTTAATAGGCTACGAAACCCTTATTTGTAAGTGAGCGGTGCCTACAGTTACTAATTTTTTTTACTTGACGGCGATTCACTACCGCGAATCTTGATATGAGGTAAAACATTTTTATATCCACTAACAATAATTCGATTGGAAAGGGCACTTGTTCTTACATAGTTAGACTTCTTTCGTTTTGCAAGCCATGGAATTTATGTATCTTTTAAGGGTGGGAATATAAAGGGCGACATAACTGGGTGCATGAAGATTGCCCGTGGTTTGATGGTAGATGCTGGAGGTTTCCGGATGGCCTCTCAAGTTGAATCAAATCTGCGTCAAAGAAGGAGGCGGTGGATCGTAAAATAAAACGCGACAGGCAGCAAAGACCCTCGTAAAGCGCCACTTCCCTTCGCGGTACTCGATTCGAATACGCGTACACTTCTTTTCGAACATTGTCTCGCTCATAAAATAAGAAAGCACACAAAAAACTTTGTAAAGCGATATAACCATTGCAGCGATACATCAAATCAACAACTTTTTCAAGCTGCTGAGAAAAAACACAATCGTATGAAATAAAAATTTTATGTCAGAAAGAAACTACTTTATATTATTACAGCAAAAGGTCTTACTTTTGTTTTAAATTAAGATCGAACAGAAATCTATTTTATCATGAATAATTTTATGCTAAATGAGCATGAAAAAGATTCACAATTAAAAAACAGACCTCTAAACTTCTTTTTTTAACTACCATGGAACCAACACGTTTCGGGACCAATTTAGACCCCCTCATCAGGGATTATTTATAGGAAACTACAAGGTATGATAATTATATTCTTATGATCCAAATTTACATTCATTAGTGAAAAAATGACCAAGATATACAAATTATTATTTATAATAAGATTGAAACAGTATTAAAAATTCGATCTATTGAAGGAATTATTTTAAAATTAGAAAGAGAAAAAATGGTAACCACATAATTTTTGTTAGTGATATTTTCATTTAAAATCATTGTTTCTCTTTTAATATAAATTTAAACAAAATTTTCACAATTTTTCGAGCCTGTGTTTGTGACTTTCAACAGTTTTTCACAGGAAGTTAATTGGGTACCATTTTTTCTTTTTCTAATTTTAAAATAATTCCTCGAATAGATCGAATTTTTAATGCTTTTTCAATCTTATTATAAATAATGATTTTTATATCTTGGTCATTTTTTCACTAATGAATGCAAATTTTGATCATAAGAATATATTAATCATACCTTGTAGTTTCCTATAAATAATCCCTGATGAGGGGGTCTAAATTGGCCCCGAAACATGTTGGTTCCCTGGTAGTATAAAAAAGACGGAGAAAGGAAAAAGTGAGAGGTTGGTTTTGGTAGACTTTTTCTCCTTTTCTCCCTCTTTTTTCATTTGGTTATTTTTGTCTCTAATGAGCCGAAAAGTGAGGTAGTTTAGAGGTCTCTTTTTTAATTGTGAATCTTTTTCATGCTCATTTTGCATAAAATTATTCATGATAAAATAGATTTCTGTTCGATCTCAATTTAAACATTTTTCAAATAGAAACACTAAACTCATGATTCGTTTCCAATCTGCAGGGCTTGTTTATGAATAATTTCTGATTTCTTTTAATTGAGTCTACATAATTTTACCTCAATTTCTTGAAAGAAATCTTTTTATTAAAAAATTGTTGTAATAAGAATGCATTAAATATTAGCAATTTTAGAAATACATGAACATTTTTTGGATTGTTTCTTTTTCCTATTTGTGAAAATTTAATAATCTAAATATATTGGTTTTGAATCAACCACAAAGTCTTACTTTTGTTACGTCTTAAATTAAGCCGATTTCTTGGCCTAATCCAAGATTTACCAAGTCCATTATTTAAGTCCTTTTTGTCTTAAAACTAGATAATAAGCCTTTTTTTGACTTAGAACAAGGCTCTTTGGTCTTATGATATTTTTTCTTTCATGATGCCGACTTAGGGCGATACGTAGGCAGGAAAGTACTTACAGGTATAATATTATAAATGCAGTAAAAATAAATACTCAAAATAGTTACACCTTAACATTTTTCTGAAATTACATAAATTCAGAGAAGAATTGAAATTCAGCAAAACTTTGGCTGAATTGAAGACCTTAACATCTGAATTTCAGAAATTTAAATATTTTTATTTACTGAGAAGAAGGGTCATTTAGATCATTCGGAAGCCAAGCCAACATAATAACAAAAAGTAGTTTTGATCTTATTCAATCTCCAGATCAGAGCCACATATGCCTAATATAGAATCTAAGTACATTTCATAAATCATTGTAACAAATCAAAAAATTAATAAAAAATGCCTATAAAGTCTAGACCGGGGGATGGAATATTGATAAAAAGCTGGTCCTTTTGCTTTGAATTAAAATTTAGCTCACAATAGAAAATAATTTGTCATCATGCCTTTTTCTGTAAAACACAGTTTTTTTCTTCAATGTTAGTACTTTCAGTTGGTCAGCCATAATTTCAGCACTGAAAACTATTAGGCGATACATTTTATGATAATTATAAACAAATTTTCTAAATAAATTGAAATTTCTCCTGTTAAAAAAATGGTTAATATGAACAATTTTGAACGACTTCCTTGAGACATAATACCTTGTTTTAACACAGTGATTATAGTGGAAGGGTAACAGGACAGTAATAAATAACCAACAAAGTGGGAATATTTCAAAAGAGTAATAAGAATTCCTGTGAAATCTAAATCATTATTTAAAAATGATACAAAAGTCCACTCAAAGTGAAAGAAACCTAAAATTAGAGTAGGCTCAGCTACGGATTGCGATAAAAAATTCAATTTTTTTCAATGGAAAAAAATATTGTCCCGAGATATTAAGTTTCTGAATACTAATCAACAAAGTTTGATTAAAAAAGTGAGCCAATTCCAAGAAAATTAACCGGAAATTTCAAAATTAAAATTAATAACAGTATGACAAACATTTCTTTCTAAAAGTTTTGTAGGAAATTTTATTATTTTTTATTATTGTGTAAAAAAATGATATTTCGAAAAAATCCTTTTAACACAATGTGTAGTTTATTTTTCATCACTTTTGCAGAAATAAACCCATTTTCAATAAAAGTGTTGGTTATCTAGAGATCTGTACTGTCATGCTTCAATTATCATTTGTTATCACATTTATGCAGCTACAAACATTTATCCTGTTCTATTTAAATTTTTTAGGGGTAAAATATTGTTTATCAGAATCATGATCAAAGGTATTGAATTTAGAAAAAGACATAATGTTTAAATAAAACAGTTTAAAATTGTACGTCTCAAAAAATTTGGTTTAAAAAATAGCTTTTAAAATCTTCTTATAAATTTGTGTACAATAATCATGAAATTGTTTAGATGATTATGTATTTCTAGCAAATTAGAATATAGCCAATTCAACTTAAATTTTTATTTTGCAATAATCGTGAAATTGGTTTGTGAATAATTTCTGGGCTTGAAATATTAGGCTATAATTGTCGACTAAAAATACTAAGATTGACACAAAAAATACTTTTTTGTCGAAAAATACCCGAATTGTCCTTTTTTTAAATAAAATTTATAATAATTACATTAGTTTTTCTACTTCAATGATTTCCATCATAATTTTATTTAAGTATAACTTTTTGGTTTGTTTAATGTATAATGATAATGTATATCATTTGAAAAAAGTAGTACAGAACTAGACTAGTTTATTGCAGAAAAAATTCTTCACAACATAAATACACATAGCCGTAAAAGGATTTTTTTTATATATCATTTTTTGATCAAATAATTTTTGTTGATTTCAAATCAAGTTTGAGTAATTTTTTTTTAAATTTCAACGTGGGAATAATATTCATTAATCTTGTTAAATAGGTCGAATAAACTTGGCAGAGTTTTATAACATATAAACTTTATTGTAAAACATAGAATGCACAAACTACGATGCACTCCATATGGTGAGTAGCAACGAACTGATTAGAGGAGAGCAGCGACGTTCTGGACGGGCGCTATACTGGCAATGCAGGGCCGTGGTATATAGAAGGTGTACAATTTTAACACTCCCTCCCGCCGATAATATACCACACCACAAATATAAAAATTTATCATAAACAAACTGTATGCAGTAGTATTCGCAATACAAATAGAGCTCTTCTTTTCTTAAGTCACATAAATACACTCGTCGTTTACAATGATACTTATAAAACTATAGATTAATGTAAACTCCTTAGTTGGAACAAAACATACGCTGTTACTGAAGAAATTAAACTTATAATTTTACATACAGCAAATGATTTAATAATAATACCGTATCTTACAAATGCAATCACAAACCGCTCAGTTTTCTATTTATTCTGTTATCATAATGGTACAGAATTTTACTAAACAACAACAACAACAACAAAATTGTTTTTGTTTGTTTTGTATTATAGATTAGTATTAATTGTGGCAACACATCTTAGGTTTTTTTTTTTTTTTTTTTTTTTTTAACCAATCTTAACTATAATTCACATCTCTATATTAAGTCACCTCTTCATGTAAGTTCCTCTCAACTTAATGATGGTTATGATTCACGGTTACTGCCTGAAACAAAATTTATATTCAACCTGATATCAGCGGATCATTAAATCAAATTACTTTTCATTGTTCATAATTAAATTCAAGAATCTCGAATGTAATACAAAAGATAGTGGTTTTGTAAATATATCTGCCAATTGATTGTTAGAGGAAATCCATTCAATGGTGACTATATTTCTCTTAACGCATTCTTTAACGTAGTTTTCTTTAATTTCGGGCATGTGTCTCAGTTTATTGCCTCCGTCCGTTTTTGCACAAACTTCTGCAGCTTTATTATCACATCTTAATGTAACAGGATGGAAATTTTTATTTATCATAAGACTTAGGGATTTAGTAGTACCAAAAATGTCCTGACAAGTGTAGCTCATAGCTATGAACTCGGCTTGACAAGTTGATAAAGAGACATAACTTTGTTTTTGTGTTTTCCAAACAACAGTATCGCCAAACAATTTTATCAGATGTCCGCACGTCGTTATGGAGTTTTTGCAGTCGGCAAAACTCGCATCTGAATATGCTTCCATATCATCCTTTTCACCTCGATAGGTCAAGCCAAGTTGTTTAGTACCAACGAGATACCTCAAAACTCTGTTGACCATGTTCCATTCATTTGCAGTAGGATTGTTCTGATGTCTACTAAGAACATTAACAGTGTAAGCAATATCTGGGCGAGTTGCGCCAGCCAGATATAACAAACTTCCAACAATTTCTCGAAAAGAAGCCCTTTTAGAGAGATAGTTTTCGTCTTCATTTTCACTGTGAGTTTCCTCTCGCAGGCGCCTTTCACGGTTATTAACCTGAGCTGTAACCATCGGAGTTCTTTGAGCATACATGCCAGGAAAACTAAATTTGTCGAGTACTCTGGATATAAACTTTTCTTGTGTTAATGACATAACTCTGTTTTCTCTATTTCTCTTGATTTCGATGCCAAGAAATTCTTTAGGCAGCCCTAGATCTTTAATTTTAAACTCCTTTTGTAAATTATCCTTGATTTCACTCATTATCTTTTCATCATTTCCAGACATTAAAATATCGTCTACATAGAGGAGTAACATGACACATTTTTCACCTTCTATGTATTTGAAAAGACATGGCTCACTATCATCAGCAAATAATCCCAGTTTATTTGCCGCCGCTGTAAATTTTAAATTCCATTTCTTTGGACTTACTCTTAAACCATATATTGCTCGGTCTAATTTACATACATGGGTTTGTTTAAACTTGTCGCTAACGTCAATTCCATCTGGAATTTCCATGTATAACTCTTCTGCAAGTTCGCCATTTAAAAATGCAGTCTCCACATCTATTTGATATATGGTAAGATTTAATTTATTTGCGACAGCCAGAAACATTCGCACTAAAGGCAATCGAGACACAGGAGCGTACGTTTCTTTAATATCATACACTCTTATATCTTTCAAGCCTCTTGAGACCAGTCTAGCACGATACAAACACGTTCCGTCTGGCCTAAGTTTTCTTTTAAATACCCATCTTGAGTCTACGGTATATGCTTGACTTCCATCCTTCATCATAGCCGGTCTTTTAACAAATCTGTAAACTTCATTTTCTTTCATGGCATTTATTTCAACTTTAACAGCTTCTTTCCAGAATTTACCTTCTTCGCATTGCATCGCTTCTTGATATGTGCTGGGATCTTTATTTATTTGAGCTAAGAGTGCGTGATATAGTTCGTCTGCAGCCTTCAACATATCTTCAGATTCTTCCTTTTCATTTAATTCGGTACTTGAAGACAGGAGAAAAATTTTAACGGGATCTGCTTTACTTACTGACTCATCTTGATCCAGTTCGAAGCTGACTTGGTACTTTCTTGGTCTACCACGCTTTTTCTTGGGCTCTCCCTCCTCTTTCGAGGAATCGAGGGGTCTTCTAATATTTTCTGAGTCGACAGATTCATTAGTTAATTTTTCATGTATGATTTGTTCGTCCTTTTCAGCTTCTTTTTCTCCGTCATACTTTATAAACCACTTTTTCTTATCAATCTCTTTTTCATCCACATACCAATCTTTAATGCCATCTTTCTTCCACACATCTCCATAGACCAGTTTTTCATTGAATCTTACATCTCGGCTTTCAAAGAATTTTCCTTCTTCAGGTTGAAGAAGTTGATAGCCAGTGGGTGTATACCCAACTAAGACAACCTTTTTGCCAGCTTTACCAAACTTGGTTTTTCTTTGAGCCTTCATAAAGGCTAGGCTACCAAATCTTTTTAGCTGTTCGAAATCAATTTTATGATGTGGGGCGAACTCTTGTATCGGTATTTTAAAACCTATAGAGCTATGTGGCGAACGATTGTAGGAATGAACAGCAGCATATAGTGCCAGGTCCCACATGTTAGGGGGTAACTTGGAGTCAAACATTAATGCTCTTACTTTGTTTTGAACGGTTTGATTGAACCGTTCAGACACCCCATTGTGTTCTGGAGTGTTAGGGCTCGAATATTGATATTCAGCACCTAAATCCTCCAAAAATGCTGCGGTTTCGCCGCCAATGTATTCACGACCCTGATCTGATCTTAAATAACACACTTTAGCATCTCTTCCTAATAAATTTCTTGCGCTTCTAACAAAAATTTGTAGACACTTTGCAGTGTCACTTTTAGCTTGCATAGGATAAGCCATGGCAAGTCGAGTTTTATCATCGATAAATACCGAAATAAATCTATATCTTTTAGGATAAGTGGGCGGTGAAATAGGACCCATAGTATCGGAGTGAATGATTTGAAGTGGCTGAGTGGCACGGGTTCGAGTTGATAAAAATGGCTGTCTTTTGCTTTTTGCAATTAAGCACACTTCGCAATCTAATATAGAATTATCGAATACAACCTTTTGCAATTCTTTAATATTGGGGTACAATTTTTGTATTATCTGTAAATATTTAGGAGAGGCATGTCCTAATCTTACATGCCACAACATAGCTTTATTGTTTTTAATAAATTGACTATATTTACTGTTAAATGGTGACACATCTTCATTTATTTCAAACTCTAGCATCTCGTCAGCCTCATAAATTCTCCTATCACAGATAGTTATATCGAAATTAGATAACTCACGTATCTCAAAATTTTCGGAGGTTGTTTTTAATTTAGGTTGACTACTTTCATTAGTCACGATTTCATCTGAGTTGCATGGAACTTTTGTAGAGTTTGATTCTATTGAGTTAGTCTCATTTTCTTTACTCTCGTCTTTATTTGATTCCTCCTGAATTATCTCACTAATTCCCGAATTTAAAGTGTTATTTTCTAATTGGCTTAATTTTTCTTTGGCAGACATACTACGAGTCATATAAAGAGTTTCGACTACGTTACCGAAATTTGCTATAATCCCTCTTTTGAATTTGTAATTGTTAATCTGATTTTTGTTTTCATTATCAATTTCGCATTCTATGACCCAAAACGGTTTTTCATAAATACCAGTAATAAATAAATCTTTAGAAACGGGATCAAAAATATCAATCTTTTCATTATCGAGATATATAGCAAGACCAGCTTCAGCAAATTTTCTTAAAGAGAGTAGGTTTTCTGATAAATCTTCAGCACACAACACATCTCTAACATCAATAATAGTCTTATCATTTGATTTAATTAGTATGTTACCTACTCCCTCCGTTTTCAAATCTGCCGAAGGGTTGTTATTCGCACACCTTATAATTTTCTTTTCGTTAGGGTCGAAATTTTTAAATATAAGTTTAGATTTCGTAAGGTGTTCAGACGCTCCTGAATCGGCAATAAACTTAACTAAACAATTATTTTTGTTTTTACAATATGAAGATATATCATTAGCAAAATGTATCTCACCCCTTCCTCGTTTGTTGCTACCTCTAGGCTGCTTATTCCTTTTGGATTGTTCAGAATTTTCCTTAGAGCCGTTGGAATTGTTAGTGTTATCTTCAGTTTTGTAGCGTTTATTGTCAAAGCGGTTATCAGTTGAAAAACGCTTATTTCCACGTCTTGATCTGAAATTTTGGTTGAAGTTTTTATCGGAATATCTGTTATTGAAAACAAATCTGAAACCTCGTCCCCGTGATCGTTGTGATCTGCCTCGGCCACGGCCCCTAGCAGTGGGAATGCAGTTATGATTGCTGAGATTCGTTGTTAGCTTGTTACATCGGTAACACTGTTTTTCTCCTTCTTTAGCATCGCAATCGTCGGCCAGGTGCCCATTCCGATCACATCGAAAACATCTCTTTCCGGCAAACATAACACCGGATCTTAAAGTTGGATTCTCATCTTCACCCTTTTCGGATTCTTTTTGCATGATAAACAGTTTTAGTTTTGAATAATCTAAGCTTTGTCCAGAGCTATTTTTGCTCAGAAATTCCATGGACTGTACTTGAGGAACAGCACATCTCACGGCTGCATAAAACGCATCTCTTTTCTCAGATTCGGATAGTGATTTTTCACCGGGAATATTCTCGTAAAGAGTTACCATATCCTCAAATTTCTTTATAAATTCAATTGCTTTTTCTTTCTTCTCATTGTATTGCAATGAGTGCAGTTTTTGTCTTATAGTTGCCGGGTTGACATTCGATTCAGATCGTTTAAAGTTTTCTAGATACTTAATTATTTCAACTGGATCGCCCATTTTGATCACACTCGAAATATATGACTCATCAAGCCTGCTCAAAATTATGTCACGGGCATCGTATTTATGTTTTCCTTTAGTAGCATTGTCAAGATTTTCCGGTTTGTCTTCTCTTTCATCGATTACATACAATAAACCGTTTGATCTCAATTCGGATTTTAAAAAGTCATAAAAATGTTCATAATTAGAATTTTTGGAAAGTTTGTAATCTCTTTTTACTCGAGTTGTATTATTATTACTATTATAAACTTGAATATTGATAGACTCTTTGAGCGCATCTTTAAGAGAATTTGCAACCGCCTCTGTAATAGAAGTGTTTAGAGCTTGTGCGTTCTGTGGTACAGGCATATCTTTATTTTGATTACCAGAGTTTATTTGAACATTTTGAACCCTGACGCTTGGATTTGGCTTTTGACCAGAAACAACAACTGTGGATGTCGGATCACTTGCTGGTATTATGGGTTGAGCATTTTCTTCAGCTATCTCTTCATTGTCTTCATAATGGTCAAAATAATCCAGTCTCTCCTCCACTTGCAACATACGGTAGTTCAATTGATCAGTGACATCTTGCATTTGGTTTGCGTGAGTCGTAAGTTCTGCTTGAGTTTTATCTATCAGATCTTTCATTGCAGACTGCAGGTTGTTATTTAAAGTAATACCCTGTTTTTCAGTGACTTTCTCTAGTTGTCTAATGTTTTCTTCAATTTTCTGAAACAAATTTTTATTCGAGGCAATTGCTTCAGATGCAGTTTTAAGAACGTCATGTTGCCTCTTCAAAGTTTCTGAGCACGATTTAAAACACTCTTTCATCGTGTTCGTTAATTCAACCATCAAGCCATGTCCGCTCACCTCTTTTCCACCTGAAAATTTTGACACCATTTTTTTTTACAGGTTCTTGATTTATCTTAATTGTTAGATTTATCTTATCTTTAGTACACACATCTTTATATTTCTTATCGTTATAAACATCTTAAATTTGGACAATTTTGTAGACTTGATTTGATTATAGAAGGATCAATTTAACCAATCACTTCATTTTAAAACTTCAATTTTTATTTACCTGAGTCAATGACAACAACTTTATTTTGCGTCGATTTAGGCGTTTTAGCGCAGGAAGATAGACTCGGTTGTTGAATTGTCTTATGTCCTGAACCTTCGCCTTCTGAAAAATCAGCTGGCGAATCTTTATGTATTGGCGTTATACTCTCTAAAACTGAATCAGTGAAATTTCACTGATTCTCAGTTAAATTTCACTCATTGAAATCGTGAGAATGTAGTCACTGAGAATCAGTGAAAAGTTACTGATTCATTCAGTGAATTTAATATTACTGATTAAAACAGTGAAAATGAGTGAATACATACATACATACATATCAACGTGCTCCATAGCTGAGGTTATGTTATTTATTTTAGTTGCACCAAACTCTCGGTTTCAGACTAGTGTCGATGGTTGCCTGCAAATAGCCCTGGCCCCGAATCGGGGGGATCCAAACGTAAACAACCGTTGGCGAGACACGTTACAACAAACGTCGCAACCATTCTCTCACCTGAGACAGCAGTTCTGTTAACTACTCACTTCTAAATACTCGACCTTTTATTTTCAGAAAACACCATTATAATAGCCCACTGAGATAACTTAAAACTGCACTTTTCACTCTAAATAAATTATATATTTTAGCTTGCGCCAATACTAGTCAAAGCGAACCGATAAACCGACGATTTCATCTGAGAGTCTCGGCACAACCTTCGGTTCGGCGGCCTTCGAGTCCTTATTAATTACGTCAGGCATGCACACATCAGCTGATAAAAAAGAACCTTTTGCGAATTAAATATCGCAATCAAAGGAAATGTAAAATAGAATAATAATTTTTTTAAACCGTTCAGACAGTTAATATTTCGCAAAGAAGATGAAACAAATGCTCTTTAGTGTCAAATTTAATTATTTTTTGTGACAACTTTCCAACTGAATTAATCAGTGAAAACAACCATTGGGTGAATCAGTCATTCTAGGGTCACTGATATATTTCTATGAAAATATTCACTGATTTACCCAGTGACAAGGTAAAAACCACTGATTTTTCAGTGGAGACCCACACTACTGATTGATTCAGTTAAAATTTCACTGATTCAGTTTTAGAGAGTAAGATCCTCCTCTTCCCGATAGATGTCGTTTTGCTGTATCTCTATTAAGCCATCTTCATTGGCACTCATCTTCAGGGTATATTGTACAGCACTCCACTCTTCTTCGGTCATACGAGCTCTTTCTGCAAATAATATGTTATGAGATACCTGCAAAACTGTGCTTCTGATTTATTTCGCCGAACACAAGCAATAACAAATCGAAACAAACTGCAATTTCAATGCTCCGAACTCAAGAGCATCTGCATTGCAGTTTTAGTTGTTAAAATTGAGACGAAGAACACATTCAAAACAATTCCAACAACCTACCGAGGGATCGGTGTCATATAAGCTTATTAAAAGTTTTATATTTAAAAACTTGATATATTTTTTTTTATACACTTCCACTGAAGAATTTCTCTTTAAGTAAAGAGATTTGCATGCATTGAGTAAGAAAGCTTGTGACTTTTTTTTTAATATTTCTTAATTGAAAGTAATAAATATACTCAATTTAGGCACACCTTCAACATATTCAGCATCACCATTCGTAATTATAAAAGTGACAGTATCGTCCTTAACTTTCAGTGTCACTTTCTCGTCTTTATGGTTTTTGGAGATGCCAAAATCTTTAGTCTTTTCTCTTACAAAAGCCTTGAAAATTTGTGAGAGTACAGCTGCTTAAATAGATTTCAATATTAGTATACTATTTAATATTTTTTTTTATACATATCTATAAATATTTGTCTTAATGTTTAGTTTAGTGTTTTTTTTATTTGAATTTTAATTACCTAAAGTAACTCTATATGCATAATAGATCTATTCAATAAATTTTAGCTATTTTCAAATATCATATAATTAGTTTCACAACATTTGCCCCGGCAACAGCAGAGAGCGAGAGAGAAACCAGAATAGTATCCCATCCCTCATTCAGTTCTTGATTATTCAGTGATAGAGAACAGGAGCCCTGTTGGGAGCGACAGAGAAGAATAGCATGAAGCCAAATCATATCTTAATTTACGTACGCAGGTGCATGCTTATACCATTCATCGAAATCAGTTCAAAGTACAAGTGCTGCAAACTGCTGTATGTTTGGTCGAGTCTTTGAGTGACTCATGCATGCACTCTCTCGGTCTTATCCTTTTATACCTGAAATTCTCAAAACTACCGCCCCCTGCCACACAGAAACAAAAGCCGCTCAGAATAATTTCTGATGACATATGCTATTTTAGATAAAATACCTCAATTTTACAGTACAACGGACATCCACACATGCGCATAGTAATTCATATATATTTCTTTATCTGCACGTCGTAAACGCTAATTTTGATTTCACTTCCCAGTTATCGAATTCGAAAAGTTCAAGGCACAAGGAAATTATGTTAATATGTACTTACCGGCGTTGCTGTCAGACCCTTCGGCCATCTTAAACACGCCGGTGATTTTGCTGCTTTTTGTACAAAAACTAGCAAGTTGAAGCCATTTTCACTCGCTAAGTCCTCTCCTCGTCCTTGGATGCAGCAACCAAAAACTCCGGCTATTGATGTCGTGCGACTTTCACCGACAGTTGCAATTCTGTTCGTGCACACACTTCACAAGAAAGGACCTCCCTTCTATGCATCTCTCAGTGCCACACGCCACCTTAAATTTTTTTTTTCGTTTCATTAATTCATTGAGCAGTGGAGACGTGGTTGGCCCATAACCTGTTAAATAGGTCGAATAAACTTGGCAGAGTTTTATAACATATAAACTTTATTGTAAAACATAGAATGCACAAACTACGATGCACTCCATATGGTGAGTAGCAACGAACTGATTAGAGGAGAGCAGCGACGTTCTGGACGGGCGCTATACTGGCAATGCAGGGCCGTGGTATATAGAAGGTGTACAATTTTAACAAATCTCTTAGCATTAACATTTTTTGGAATTATTATAATTTGATAATAAAAAATTAAGAATCCTTTTTTTCATATGTTTAGCAAAAAAATGTTTTTTACAATTTTTTTAAAATTTTGATCTCAAATTTCTTTATCGATTTTCTCGAAGTGGGTTGACTTTTTTACATAAAACTTTATTCTACTCGTATTCACAAAATAATGTCTCGGGAGTGGACGTTCGTTTCAGTTTTAAATGGTGATTTGAATTTTACAGAATGTTTTTCGCTCTTTTAAATAATTTAACTTTTGTTGGTTAACTGGTTCTGTATTTTCAACTTTGAATTGTCTTTGAAATTTTATTAAATTCTTTATTTGAAAAAAAAAAACATCCAAATCAGATAAGGACTGCATTCCAAATTTTAATTTGAAGCAAAAAGTTCATTTTGTCCCGACTGTGGGTTAGCGAAGCTTGGTTTACCTTTTATGGACATGTGACACTTTGTCACGTGACCAATTGTTACATTGCTTTATTTAAACAAAATAAAAGCTCAAATGGGCCAGAGACGCGTGCGCTACGTTTATATGAGAAATTCCATGTCAAATCATCTGAAGAATTTCATCCATTGTTAGTAATTTTTATGAAAACTAGAGTATCCGTTCTCTTAGGTGTTAAAAGAAAAACTTTAAACTGATTTTTTGTGAAAAATCCATCTTTGATTTTTTTCAATTTTTTTATCGATAGCTTACAATGTCCTATGAAAGCCCTGTAAGTATAAAAATGGGATCTCTTCTAGTTTTCGAGAAATAATTAAGAACGTCGGCTATATATAAAAAAAATTGACGCGACAACCAAAGATGCATTTTTTTCTTCAAAAAATAAGTTTAAAAATTTGTTTTTGAAAAATACAAAAAGCTTTTTAATTAAAAAATACATATTTCTTCAAGACGGCTCCTAAGTTCTTTGAAATTAATTCCAGGTTTTTTTTTAACACCTAAGAGAACGGATACTAGCATTTTTATTAAAATGACTAACAATGGCTGAAATTCTTCAGATTATTTAACATGGAGTTGCTCATTTAAATCATTTTCCAAAATTTCAACACAATATTTATATTTTTTAAATAATGAAGCCGCCGAATATAAATCATGTAAATTGTTGCGTGACACTCTGGTACATGCCCTTAATTCTCTTCTTTATGTACGAGTACATAAATGAATAAAATGGTTTTAATGATACTTAATTTAAATCTTTTAATTTCTCGAAGGTTAATTTTTCTATGGCATACATATACATACCAAATTAAAAAAGTCGTTATTCATAGGGCATATAAATTTCTGACATAGAGGATATATGTACGTATCTAATGAAAGAGGATAACAGAGTGTAATCGCAAGTGTAAAAAGTATTTGAAAGGAGTAGGAAGGACCGTTTGCAACTTATAATTATCGCAACTAGACTAAGTGTGTACGATGCTTTAACTGCTCTCGCAGCTCGAGCGTGAAACCGTCCGAGGAAAAAAAGCGGGTCTCGTCGCGGTTTCCCGTTTGAAACAAAAGTTTATTCGCCTTTTTTATCTCTTATGCTTGCCACTCCTTGCGTTTAGTCGTGACCTCACTTCTAAAAAAGTTGGAATTGCGGGCCAGTGTGTGGCTTTACATTCTTGTACTTCGCCCGACAGGTCTCGTCACGACACTCACAAGCAGGTGAGAAAGAGACAGACAGAAGTCGAGAGGTGTCACGAAAAGCACTGAGATATATTTAAAAAAAAGTAAGAGGAGAAAATTCGAGGCAAAAAGCAGTGGGTAAAAAATGAAAGACAGAATGTACAAAAAGATCTGCTAAGAGAGAAGGAGAAAAAAAGAGAGAAGAAAGAGAAAAGGATAGAAAAAGATAGAAAAGAAGGTAAAGGAAGAGAAAAACAGGAAGTGAATGGGGTGTGAGAGGAAAAAGTTTTGCTTTGCTCACATTATTTTCGCGGCGAGTGCAACGCGCGATGCGTTTCCGTGTTACCGCCGTTTCTTTATGTCGGAACTGTTTTAAAGCCATGAGCGTACGCTCTGAAAGTTTTACAGTTTTCTTTTACTGTAAATTGGCGAGCTTCTCTCGTTCCTCTTCCACTTTCTCGGTTTCTACTGGTAATATAGAAAACTCCGTATTGCGAAACGACCTATGAAAAAGAGTACAAGAACGTGAAGAAATAAAAAATACTGAAGACAATTAACACATTTGAGGGCCCGGATCAAAGAACCCGTTATAACTTTCTGGCGCTCAGAGCGGAAAGACCCCTTAACGCTTGAATTCAAAGGACATTCAGGCCCCCCCCCCACTCTACACTGAGAGACCTTTTGTTGGAATAAATGAAAAAAATGAATTAGAATTTGGTATAAAATCGTACCAAAATAGGGAAAACCGAGGTTTTATTACACTTATTCGTATTACAGTACCGAAGTTTAATATTATCATACGAGTATTTAAAACACGAAGACGACAAAGTAGTATTCTAAATACGAAATATTATGAATCTCCATTTCAAGAATTAACACTATGAAAAAGTGATATTCTTTTTACTGAGTTTTCGAAAAATAATTTGAATAAGAAAAATAGTGAATATCATAATCTCGAAAACGTATTTTAGAAATTGATATTGTCTATATGAAGTTGACAGAAACCTAAGACGCATAGCAAACTATGAAATCCTTATTGTCGATTTTTCATATAGTTTCGTTTGAGAATGCTCCTCGAGTGTTTCCGCCGTTTTCCGATCGAGCCCGATTGAGCAGAGCCGAATATGGAACGCATGGAACACCGGCCGCGGTCGGTCCAAATCAAATTCGGTTCAATTAGAAATTAGATTAATGCATGTAAATATTGTAAAATCCCATTATTATTATTTTTAAAGAATTACTTGAAACAAAAAATTCGCTGAACGAGAAAATTAATTATACCTTTATTTTATTTCTATTCTCTACTCCAATCCCTGTCCAGATTTCCAAAAATTGGAAAAAGAGCATTTAATGCGTTAATTTTCAAAATCACAAACTTCTTTTTTAAATATTCAATAATGTTTTATTACTACAATCTTTTAACTATCAGAAAAAATATATTTTTTTAAATTAATATATAATATTGTACACATTATTTATATCTGACTCCTTAGTTCTGTCAAAAGATGCTTGGTAGTAGTGAAACAGGCGCTTTTATCACATGTATACCGAAAGATTATGTTTCACAACATTTTAAATAAAAGTTAACTCTTTCTATTTTCAATTCATTCATTTACTATGGGATTCAAAACATGAGGAATTTTTTCTCTCGAAATTTATACACTAAGATAATAAGATTTAATTAAATGAGTGCAATTTATAAAATATTACATCTAAATACACTCAGGTTTATTATAATGAGTTACTGAGATATCAGATTGGATAATGTTATTATTACAAGAATATTATCAGTTCCTTAAAAAAAATGTATTTTATAAAAAATCAATTCAATCATTGAAAGTGATAAAATGTTTAACCTATCTATTAACCAAATTTTTGAAGCAACAAATCACTCGTGAAACAGGGCCCAGATATTTTTCATACTGCCCTGAATTGTCAAGCGACGCAGCTTTGCCGAGATTTTTGCCAAATAATCCATAATATAAGTTAGCCGTGGGGTTTAGTTGTTAGGAATAAAATGCGTTAGTGCTTCGGGTAAGTTAGGTTCGAATCTCGCCGCAGCGATTCCGATTTTTCATAGCGATTAAGCGTGCGATTATGTATGTAGTGAATAAATTAAGTATATAATAATACAAATTATAATTGTACTGGTGTTTCCGTATATAATTGTATTTAGTTTGTGTATTTAGTTCCTCCTTCTGAAGGTTGAATCTTTTGGTGGAGGGAGTTATTTTTCATATAGTCGTTTGAGATTCTCGTATGCTTTGTATGGCAACTTCAAAAGATGTTTTCACTCTTTCGAATAAATTGTATTACTATCGTTTTAATTTCGCTTTCCAACTTTGATATAGTGAATTTTAAATTCTCGCAAGTTTTATAAGAGTTAATGCAACATTCTTTCCATTTGTTCAAACAAAAATATTAATTCTGCCGGCTAAAAACCACTATATTAATTTTTGATACGCAAACCCTGTTTTCCCTATTTTGGAACAATATTATACTAAATTCTCATTCATTTTTATGATTTATTCTAACAAAAAGTCTCTCAGTGTAGGCGTCAGAAAGTTATAACCAGTTATTTGACCTGGGCACTTGTATGGTCAATTCATGCATAAATTACGTAAAGCTTTGTTCTGAAATTTTGAACCACCTTTTCCCTTTGTTAGACTCCATATACTTTGTCCCCCCCCCGATCTTACGTAATGCTTGCCGAATAAAAGTTTTTGGTGAATTCATTTATAAGTCATCCAAAAATAACGTAAGACGATTTGGGGGTAAAGGCATGTACCAGAGTGTCACGTGTCAATTTACATAATTTATATTCGGCGACACTAATCAGCGCGAGCATAAGGTCACTCATGTATTTTATATGGATGACTTGTGGATATAAGTATTATTCGACATCTTAATACTGGAGAGACCTATACATACCTGGGCGTGCCTCAGAGCCGCATTCAGGACGTAACATCAGTGAAGAAGTCTCTCCGAAGCAGATACTCTACTCGTTTGGGGTGGTTCAATGGACAAGGAACGATCTTAAGGCCCTTGATATCACCACACGTAACATTATGCATATGCATAAAAGCTTGCATATCAATTCGTCATTTCTGCGATTATACATTTGACGCCGTCAAGGCGGACGCGGACTTCTGAATCTCCAGTGTCTTCATATCCGAATTGTTCTAAGTACAGCTTACATCTTTGCAAATGGCAGAGATCCTCTCCTAAAAATGGCCAGGAACCACGAGATGATTGGCGAAGGAGCGTTCCTTTACAAAGCCGCGGAGCAAGCGGCCGAGACCCTTGGCCTGAATTTCAACATCAGAAGTGAGGAAAGTGCATTACTCCATCTAGATGCTTCACTTCTGAAAGCCGAAGTGAAGAAAGCAGAAGTTGAAAAATTTCACCAACAGCTACTCGACAAGAAAATGCACGGAAACTTTCACAGAAATGTAGAAAAACAGTCCTTTTCGAAAGAGCAAACTTTTGCTTTCCTCAGATCATCAGGGCTTAATTCAGGTACAGGGGGTTTTATTTTTGCATGCCAGGACGGTGTCATTTCCACATTAGCATACCGTGACCGCATTTTATGTCAAGAAGTTCCCAGTGATAGGTGCAGAGCGTGTCATGCACACGCTGAGTGCCTAGAACACATACTATCGGGATGTCCGACCCACGCAGGAACGACGTATATCTATAGACATAATGCAACCCTAAGAGTGCTTTATTGCAATCTTTCTCGCTCTTACGGTGTTGGTCGCGACCCTGCCCTGCCGAACGCTCCAAGGGAGATAGAGTCAATTGTCCAAAATGAGAAGTGCCAAATTTTCTGGAACTACGATTTTCGGACAGCAGTCTCCGTTGCACACTCGAGGCCTGATATCGTTCTCCAAGACTTCGAGAAACGAAATATATTCGCGATCGAATTCTCGGCTCCGTCCGAATACAACATCACTGCCACGGAGAAACAAAAGAAGGAGAGGTATCAAGACCTTAAAAGAGAGCTGCACGGACTGTACCCAAAATATTCGGCAAAAGTAATTGTCCTTGTAATACGTGCCCTCGGAGGTGCGAAACTATCACTGTTTCGTAACCTTAAAGCCATACCCGCGTGCCAAAAATATGCTAAGCCACTTGCGAAATGCATGCAGAAAGCAGTCATCCTTGGGTCGCTTCGTGTCCTCAAGAGACATGAGGGTTTCGCCGGCCTGTCGGTGTAATTTCATCGTGCCCTGTGACCACCCATCTCACGGTTTTGAGGCTTGCCCATTAATGTGATTTACCGCGGTTCTACTGGGAGCTGGTGTCTGTGAGCATGGTGGCTCTAAGAAAGCATCCAGAGGCGACTGTTGTCACCTCCAACACTCACGGCCGCTGTGTAAGGATAACAGCGGTAAAGACAAACTGCAAACTACACCATGCTCTTAATTTTGTACCTACAACATCATCGCAAATGATTTCAAACATCGTATTAAAATAACTTATAACGTCCTCATCTCATCAGTCACTTGACGTAGTCCGTGGCTATGACGAAAAACCGGGTTCACCCGAGAAAAAGTTTGAAACAAAAAAAAATAACTGGTATGGTACTAGTACTACGCCAGCCCAATTAAAAAAAAATGTAGTCCCATTGACATCCCATTGGAATTCCTGCTAAAGTGGGATTTTGTCCCAAAAAGTACTGCTGAAATAGGACTAAAGTACCACAAATTTCAAAATATGTCTCACCTAATATTATTTTGAAAATTTTACAAGTCCTTAATAATTTTTGGGACAAAAGTACCTGAAAAGTGCCACCTAATTTTTTTTATTTTCAGGAGTTTTTTAGGAGCAGAGTACCGGCAAAGTATCACGCATGACAAAACAGTGGCATAGCGATTCAGCGCAGTGCACTAACGGTCTAGCTGGTAACTGCGTCACGTTGCGCAACATTACGACACGGCCCTGATCAAGACAAGGTCAGAACCAAACCCTTGCTATAACTGAAATTCGGGTGAATTTTTTTTTTAAATTACATGTCATAAATAATGATAATAAATTTCAAAGAATTGAGTGGGAGTTTTCCGGTACTTTCATCATAAAGAATCCTAGTGAAACAGGACATATTTCGAATTTTTTTGTACTGCAGTCCTATTTTAGCAGTACTTTTTGCGGACATGAGTCCCATCAGAACTTGGGAAAATTTTAAAAGAAATGAAAAGAAACTTTTTTAGTACTGATTTGTCTCATACCTTGTACTTTTTTTTTGGGGGGGGGGGGGGGGCTTGAGTTATGATCCCAATGGGATCCCAATAGTACTTTTTAAGGTTTAGCCTTGGGTGTAAATTCTTATATTTTTGGTTGGCTGTCCGTATGTCCGTATGTCAACTGTACTTTTTTCCAAGAAGGGAACTCCTAACTCACAACTCACAACTTACAACTCACAACTCACAACTCAGAAAACTCAGGGTTGCGAGAGAAGTGAGGGAAGTGGAACAAGGGGCAGTTAGGGGAAATTAGGGGTATAGAGGAAGTGAGGGGTAATGTGGGGAAAAGTGAGGACAGGGGGTACTATATGAGAAAGAAGTTAGGGAATGGAAGGTAAGTGAAGATTGAAGTGTGGGTAGTGGGGTGTGAAAGTATGGGTGGAGAGGGAAATTAGGGGAATGTAGGGGGCGTAGGGGAGGGAACGTATGGGAGTGGAAGATTGGAACGACTTAATTAACCTAATTAACCTGGAAGTTTTTTTCATAAAATATCATATTTATTTAACGAGATTTTTATAAAGTTTACGTTATTAAAGAACTATAATACTTTTTTTAATTTAAATTTAAATTCTAAAGGATATTGTGGTTGTTTTAGTGGATGTTTAGTTTTATGTTGTGTTCGCTCCCGGAAATAACTGCTAAAAGTTCAAATGCCGAAAGAAGTAAAGCAAGAGATGTTAGATGTTGAAAGGCAGCGTTATGACCCTCTGTAAATCCTTAGCAGGGATTCGGAAAGCTCCCCAGTAATAATGTTTACCAGCGATAAAAGAAAGGATCGAGACCATGCAATGAAACAAGAACAGAAACGACAAAGTAAAGTCCGAGATGTGCAATATCTCTTTCCGTGCAATCTCCACTTTACTGTCTTACGTAAATAGCATTGTATTATAAACGTAACATTCTACTGGATGTTCGAAAAAGAAATTGGTAGATTAAGTCGTTACTTTTTAACCATATATTTTTAACATCCGAAGATCTGTCACTCGATTTGACGATCCCTATTTTTATAACCAGAAATAAAATAATAAAATATTCTCATTCTTCTTTCTGTGGTTTATTCTGAACCAATATATTCAGATTATCACATTTTCCAAATACGAAAACAAATAATCAAAATAAAATAGCACAATATTTAAATAAAAATAGATTTCTTTCGACAAATTGAGGTAAAGATTGTTTGTCCTTAATTAAAGGAACTCTCAAAAATATCCATAAGCAAATTTATTTAAAAATGTATGTAAGATCATAATGAAATATATTTTCTTATGAACAATTTTATGCACCGAAATCAGAGTATACAAAAAATTACCAAATCAAAATTAGATTTCCAAAACTACCTCCTTCTTGGTTCATTAGAGACAAACACGTAACAAATGAGAAAAGAGCCATTATTTATAGGAAAACTACAGGTATGTAAAATTGGATATTATGTTAATTTAAATTTACAAAATACCTGAAAATGAAAAATATATAGACATTTATTAAAAGATAATTTAGTCTAATACATAATATCATTATAGTGAGGAAATGATTGTTCTATAAAGAATTTTTTTTAATAGTAAGCAAATGAAATTAATTCATCCAATTAGTAACCATATTCTATACTTCTTTGTATCTTGAGATACTTTTTTAAATTAATGCATTGTTACCCTCTCTCTTTATAAATAACATTTTCATGAATTCTCTCTCTTTGATTTCTTTCATGATGAAGGATTTTAACATCATCCCAATCGAAATCATGACCATGTGTTTTGAACCATGCTTGACCATGCTTTGAAAGGACTGAATGATATCTAGGACTTCTATGCAAAATTATTCTGATGTTCATCTCTCCTTCGTTTAAGTGCCCTACTTGTCTGTATTATATAAACTGCATCACAGTCCATGCAATTTAGTTTGTAAATAACACAATAAGTATATCAGTAAGTAAGTATCTTGTTAGGCTATTCACTAAACACTGAAAGATAGATGGAGAGATAGATATAGGCGTGTAAACAAGGGTAAGAAGGTTATCGGCAGAGCAGGATCCATTATCAGAAGTAAAAATATATCAGATAAAGCTAAAATGGCAATGTATATTCCTGTATTTACACCCACTGTGCTATACGGAAGCGAGGTCTGGACCTACCAAGAAAAGGATAAGAGTAAAATTAACGTGATTGGCATGAAATTCCTGCGCAATATGTGCGGTAAAACGCTAATGGACAAAGTCAGTAATGAGAGAATCATCAAAGGATGTGGGGTAGAGGAGACACTGATTGACAAATTGTGAAAAAAAATTCTTTGATATGGTTTGAGTATGTTAATAGAATGAAAGATGAACGATTGGCGAAACAAGTATATCGAGGTAAAGTTAATGGCAGCGTATCCAGAGACAGACCGAGGAAATAATGGTTAGAATGTGTAAATGATACCCCAATACGAAGAGGTATAAAAATCCATATAAACACAAGATCTTGTGTCAGGAAATGGATGGACGTGAAGGAAGCAAAAGAGGTATTCCAGAACACAAAAATATGGAGACAAATAGTTTATAAAAAATGCCTGAAGAAAAATGTCAGTGGAGTGAATGAGTCTGATATAAAAGACCTTGGATGATAATTAAGGGCCCAGGTAAGGAGCTATACATGGTTACATATTATAAATCGTATATTACTAATGAAATTGGCAAGCTCCAGTGGTCTTATAAACTGCAAAGGATATAGCAATTTTGAGATTTTCGTGTTGAAAAATATTTGGTCAATGTCAGAAGTTTCGTGAACATTCTAGGCGACTATTTTATTATAAGGAGTGAAAAAGTCACTTGCATGATTTTTCTAACAGTCATATGAGGTCTTCTAAGTCTGATATTCGTATGAAAGTACGTTTTTCATTTTTTCTACCATGTTCTGCTATTTCGTAAAATCTAAAAAAAAATCATGATTTATATTTGATATATAAGAAAATTATTCGAATTTTGTTGTTAATGTATGTATTGTTGTTTGCGAGAAAATTCGACTTAAAATATTTGAATGTCTGTCAAAATTTGAATTTCGCGCCAAAAATTGTTGAAGAGGTTCATTAAATGCATTTTTAAGAGATCTTTAATTTGGCCCCAGGTTGATTGAAATCCGTCAAAAATAATCCGAGATATACATTAAAGACGGAAAAACCATAAACGTGAACTTGAAAGGTCATTTTTAAGGTTAAAAGGCCGAACATTTCAGGAAAGAGTTTTCTTTTTGTAACGGACTCAAGGGCACTTTTCACATACTTATCTGGCTAGGCCCTTTACCCGCTTTCAACTCAATCAAAATGTAAAAAACAAACAGTTACTCTTCCAATTCGGGAAAAAATTAAATACTAATTTTAAGTTGTTATATATTTACTCATTCAAAATTAACTGTTAAATATTGCTAAATACTAACAATTTTTTCTCTTTTTGAATTAAAAACTTTTAAATTGAATATGTTAAAAATGGAATATTTTATATTGAAACAATATTTGAATAGAATGTGAAATGAAATAAAATCGTTTTCATGAGTATATTGCCATTATATTATTTTTAAATCAAAAATAATTTATAAAGTTTTAATCGGACGTTTAAATTTGATTAATTACTAAGGCTTTAGAATTGAAGCAGTTCAATTTTCAACGTTGAAATCTGTAAATTATTCAATTTTAAACAGATTCAGAAGCGTCTTGCAAAATCAATCATTGTTTAATTGTTAACACTAGAACTTCAGTTCAGATTTAAAAATTATAGATTAATTTATGTTCACAGTTAATAAAATTGAAGCGTTTTTTATAACATATTTTTAGACGTATTGCAAACTGAATGATCTCATAATTGAAAAAGTTAACAATTAAACTCAAAATAAGAAAAAGTTGTAATCGAACTTTATTTAACTTCCGTTATATAATGTCATATGAAATTTGTGATATTGCAAGTGATTAGACAGTTTTTTTTCTAAAAATTTGTCAAATTCCCGGTCAAAAAATAATTTACTCTCATTTCCCGCTTTTCCCGGGCCACTAGGCCACCCTGAGATAGAATGGATTTTTTGAGAAACATCCTAATATATATACATTTTTAACCGAGCAAGTCACGCCTACCCCGAAAGGGAAATGGCTTAATGGTATAATAAAATAATAATATTAAAAAAGGCGTAAAGTCATATAATATACAAAAATAGAATTCTTATTTTTTTCGGTATCATTATGAAGGTTATCAATATGTACCTATTTAAAGTTTATATCCATGGACATTTGACATATTTAGAGTATCTTTCTCTCCAGTTTAGATTAAGTGTGTATTCAAAGAGGGTATGAGAGAGCGAAGGGGTAAGGGTGACCATTGGCGTTGGCCATTTCCTAGCAATTTCCTGTGGCTGTTTTTCACGTGAACTTTTGAACTTACCCTCTGGATACCTTTCGCTGTAAAATATCGGCTAAGTAGTCGCACCAGGAGCGAGGGACGTTACAAATGGTCACTCGCAAATATTTCTCGCGTATTGTGTGCAGATGCGTCCTTAATGCGTTCCTCAACAAACGAAATGGCTTTACTTAAATTTGGCCAAAACCAGCATAATAATAAATTAATGAGACACAGATTTATGTTGCGACAGCGATTTCTCCTATATTGTGTCTCGTTCTTACTATAAGGGACCGTCCATAAACTACGATTCTAATTTTTGATACTTTTATCCCCCCCCCCCCCTCGCTGACGACCACGGCTTTGCCCGCCCCCCAAATAGTTCAGTTACCATAATGCTTACGTGACCTGTGATGAACTGTAAGCTTCGGCAATTATTCAAGAATAATAAATAATATTATAGTATCAGACATCACAGCCCAAAATGCTCTGAAAACATGGGAAATTCAACATGAAACACTTTGATATCCTGAGATTTTAAGTCAAAATATATTGAATTTCTAACACAATTTTAATTTTCAAAAAAAAATGAACTTGTATTGAAAGAAATGAATTCTCAACGTATAAAGATGAATTTTCATCAACAAAGTAAATCTTTCACCAAAACGTTGCATCATCAACAAAATAGTTTAACTTTGAAGCAAAAGAGTCGAATTTTCAACCAAATAGTTGAACTTTTAACCATATAGTTCAATTTTCATGTCAAAAAGAAAAATATTTTCAGAGACAGTTGAATTTTTAATAAAAAACTTAATTTTCAACCAAGAAAGATGAATTTTCAACTAAGAAAGATGACATTTCTACAATGAAACATGAATTTTCAATCCAATTGTACGAATTTGTGATATAACAGTTGAATTTTCTATCATAAAAGAATTTTTTAACAAAATAGTTGAGGCTTCAACTACAAAGATGCATTTTCATTCCAAATAGATGAATCAACTGATCGTGAAAAATTAAAAAACAAAGTTTAGTAGCACTAAATTGAGTTGATTAGTGGCATTATGTGAACTTAGTCGCGTGCCAGGGTTGAGAAGCAAACCCCTTTCCTTAATACACAATAACTTCCACTCGTGTTTCCGGTCTGTTCTTCCTGCACTGAAAGTTTACTTCCGGGTCACGCGACGTCTTAGTCTGGAGCGTGTGTTTAACACGTAAGACGATTAAATTAGCATAAACGCCTCTATCAACAAGAGAAGTGAAAGACGCTAATATCTTTATACAAAGTGACATAAATCGAAAATAAACGATAAGAAAAAGCAATTGAATAAAAAGATTGATAAGGTACATAATGAAGTTCAGTTTAATTTAGTATTCTCATAAATAATGATATCAAAACTATTTATACACACATCTAATTACCAGAAAAATAAATTATACATTTTTTAAATATCAGAATATTGACAATAAAAAAGTGAAAAACTATTGCAACCCATTAACTAAGCTCCTGTGTAAATTGATATCTATTTGAATTGCCAGTAGTTTGGCGATGTTTTGTGGACCAATTCAATATTCAAGTAGAGTTTCTAAGACTCGGAGGTTTCACTTCTGGAAATCTAAGTGATAAATCTTTAACCCCGATGTCGTCCTGTCTTGCGCGGTTTTGTCGCTAGAATCTATTGCTACCCTTGGTTGTCCCTCGGTACTGGTGCATACTAGCTGGCTGCCCTGGTGTCTCGTGTAAGTTCTTCAGAACGTGGACTACGACTAGGCTGAAGTGCCAGGCGAGGCTGGACAATTTGATAATTGGATCTGCGGCTGCAAAGTGATTTAGTGTAGTAGGGTTCAGCTGACCATTCGAACATGCCTAGCTTCATCGCATAAGGGTATTGAGTATCATAGTACCCAGGAGCACGAGGTCTATTTAGAATTCATGTAAAATTGTAACTCGCAGACTGCATCTAGTCTTGATATTTCAGTTATGCTAGAAAAGTTGCTTTAAATCCTGCAGAAATCACCAGAGTTTAAGTATTTGAACTTCTTTCCTTTCCCTCATATATCCTTTCGTATGCCACCTCCTTTCCCAAATCACGTCCCTACGATTTAGAATTAAACCCCCCTCTCCCTCTCCCTCTCCCTCTCCCTCTCCCTCTCCCTCTCCCTCTCCCTC
>CAKNYM010053499.1:1132280-1203989 GCA_932195095.1 Andricus curvator | reverse complement strand
TCCCTCTCCCTCTCCCTCTCCCTCTCCCTCTCCCTCTCCCATCCTACCTATCTCCTACCCTACCATCCCCATTCTCATCGGGAATCCCATATTAATTATGGGATGAATATATAGCGATACATATCAAGAATTTTTTGACAAAATCGACAATTGTTTAAAACACGATCAGTTGAGACTAAAACTAGATGAATAGCGGGAATCTGCAGTTTTAAGAAACGATCGAGAAGAGACGATCATTTCGTTCGATTAAAGTTTTTCCTCGTAGTTATAAGTACAATGCTTGAAGTTTTATCCTCATCTGACGATATTTTTGCCACGTTAGCAAATTCTCGATATGCGACATTATGAATATGTCGTTTTCCTTCACTGTTTAAAACGAAAAATCTGCAAACTTCAGGATTCTGAGAAACTTCAGGTCATCTAAATAATATAGACCAATGGGATTAGACATAAAAATCGAGTCAATTAACAAAAATTTCGAAGGTCTTAAAAAAAATTGTATAGTTGTTTTTTTATATGTTGAACATAAAATAAAATTTTGCAAAACGTGATCGGGTCGGCAATTTGTTTAAAAAAATATATTTGCAAAGTTTGCCCCACATTGCTCCACGAAAATTCAAAACATTTTGCAAAGTTGAGTGATTAATTATAAACTCAGTCAGTATCCTGTAATAAATTTGCAAAACGTTCGTGATGCGGCAACATTATTAATTATAAACAAATTATTATTTTGTTAATCACTCCCCAGCGAAAATACCGAAGGTTTTGCAAAATGTTGTTTCTACTTTTTTCCATGGAGAAGAAACTATTGTATATTCTCCAAAACTAAATACATAACGCAAATTATCGTTTTCTTGATTATTTTTAAATTTTTTGCAATGCGACTCCTAAAATTCCAGCGAAAATTGCGAAGGTTGCGTTGCTCGGCCGGCAATAATATGAAAATTGCAATTAAACAAATTAGTTACTTCTGTAAACTAGCCAAAAATTACAAACATTTTGCAAATCGTACTGAGTGATAAAAAACTTATTACCAACGTCATATTACATTTGCAAAGTGCTTACAATTTGGCAACATTATTAATCATAAACCAATTATTATTTTGTTTATCACTTCCCAGCGAAAATACCGAAGGTTTTGCAAAATGTTATTTCTGCTCCTTTCCATTGAAAAAAGACTATTATATGATTTGAAAAACTGTATGCATAACGCAAATTATCGTTTTTTTAATTCATGTTGCATTTTTTGCAATTCGGTTCATAAAATTCCTGCGAGAAATGCAAATGTTGCGTTTTTGGGTAGCGAATGCTGGAAATGTCGAAATCGGAAGAATATCAAAATTTCAAAACGTTTCACGACCGGCAACAATATTTAAATTGAAATTAAACAAATTAGGTACTTTGTTAAACTATTCAAAAATTTAAAAAATTTGGAAATCGTACTGAGTGATAAAAAACATATGACCAACGTCATATTAGATTTGCACAGTGTTTACAACTTGGCAACATTATTAATTATAAACAAATTATTATTTTGTTAATCACTCCCCAGCGAAAATACCGACGGTTTTGCAAAATGTTGTTTCTACTTTTTTCCATTGAGAAGAAACTATTGTATATTTTGCAAAACTAAATACATAACGCAAATTATCGTTTTCTTAATTATTGTTAAATTTTTTGCAATTCGACTCCTAAAATTCCAGCGAAAATTGCGAAGGTTGCGTTTTTGGGTAGCAAATGTTAGAAATGTTAAGACCTAAAAATCATCAAATTTGCAAAACGTTGCTCGGCCGGCAATAATATTAAAATTGCAATTAAACAAATTAGTTACTTCTGTAAACTAGCCAAAAGTCACAAACATTTTGCAAATCGTACTGAGTGATAAAAAACTTATGACCAACGTCATATTAGATTTGCAAAGTGTTTACATCTTGGCAACATTATTAATTATAAACAAATTATTATTTTGTTTATCACTCCCCAGCGAAAATACCGAAGTTTTTGCAAAATGTTATTTCTGCTTCTTTCCATAGAAAAAAGACTATTATATGATTTGCAACACTGTATGCATAACGCAAATTGTCTGTTTTTAAATTTATGTTGCATTTTTTGCAATTCGGCTCATAACATTCCTGCGAGAATTGCAAATGTTGCGTTTTTGGGTAGCAAATGCTGAAAATGTCAAAATCTGAAAAATATTAAATTTTCAAAACGTTGCACGACTGGCAACAATGATAATTAACTGAGTACTAACATCATATTAGATTTACAAACTGTTTACTACTTGTCAACATTGATAATGATGAACAAACTTTTTTTTTTTAATTATTCTCCAGATTAAATTCTCAAGGTGTTGCAAAGGGAACCTCCCAATTTCTCTTGTTTTTTTATAGGAATTCAAAGAAAATAATTGTTTTGTTTTCAATGTCCCAAAAAAAAGTTAAAGAACAGTGAAAATTCAGAAAAACCCAAGTACTCACGAATGGCTTTTGAAAAATTAAAAAAGGTGAACTATCTCAATCAATAACGGCGAAACTATAAATTTTTAAACAATTTTTAAGTTCTGAATATTATAATAAAAATTTTGTTTTCATAACTCAGTTATCGGAAGTTAGACTTTTGATGCTTGATGGAGCGCGTTGATAGTAGAGTTTCAAACCTTTAGGGCAAAAATGCTACTCTTGACTCGTTCCACAGATATATCAAATCAAAATTATGGTAGATGCGTTATAAAAATTGTCGTCTCTCGTCCCTCGATATGCAATACACTAAATAGTTGCATGGGAGGAAAGGCAACAACGTTATTTATTCACACTTTTCTTATAATATACAATTGTCTCTCAAATTGTCTTAATTTTCAAAATAAATTAAAACTTTTACTCATGCTCCGATTACCTTATAAAAATTATTTTAAAAAAATTATTCACTCATCAAAAAATTTTCACGCAATTCCTGAATTGCATATTGTCACTCGTTTTTTTTTCAAATTTTTCCTCTTTTTCTACGCCGGCAGTTATTTTATTATTTTCACCAACTTTTTTAAAGAAACGAGAAACCTTCAAAAACCCTCGAAAATTGTATATAATGAAATGGATCATAGTATTCGTCCCACATTGCGTTATCCAATCAAAAAAACCAGTAAATCCGTTACAAACTATATGGAACCTTTCAATAGTGAGAAAAAATCCTCTTGCAATACCTTGAAAATTTAATCTGGGGAATAATTGAAAAAAAATATAAGTTTTTTATCATTATCAATGTTGCCAAGTAGTAAACAGTTTGCAAATCTAATATGATGTTAGTGCTAATTTAATTAGCATTGTTGCCAGTCGTGCAACGTTTTGAAAATTTAATATTTTTCAGATTTCGACATTTCCAACATTTGCTACCCAAAAATGCAACATTTGCAATCCTCGCAGGAATTTTATGAGTCGAATTCCAAAAAATGCAACATTAATTAAAAAAACGATAATTTGCGTTATGCATACAGTTTTGAAAATCATATAATAGTCTTTTTTCAATGGAAAGAAGCAGAAATAACATTTTGAAAAACCTTCGGTATTTTCGCTGGGGAGTGATAAACAAAATAATAATTTGTTCATAATTAATTATGTTGCCAAGTTGCAAACATTTTTCAAATTTTATATAACGTTGATAATAAGTTGTTTATCACTCAGTACGATTCGCCAAATGTTTGTACTTTTTGGCTAGTTTGACAAAGTACCTCATTTGTTTAATTTCAATTTTAATATTGTTGCCGGTCGTGCAACGTTTTGAAAATTCAATATTTTGTAGATTTCGACATTTTCAGCATTTGCTACCCAAAAATGCAACATTTGCAATTCGCGCAGGAATTTTATGAGCCGAATTCCAAAAAATGCAACATTAATTAAAAAAACGATAATTTGCGTTATGCATACAGTTTTGCAAATCATATAATAATCTTTTTCAATGGAAAGAAGCAGAAATAACATTTTGAAAAACCTTCGGTATTTTCGCTGGGGTGTGATAAACAAAATAATAATTTGATTATAATTAATTATGTTGCCAAGATGTAAACATTTTATAAATGTTATATAACGTTGATAATAAGTTGTTTATCACTCAGTACGATTTGCCAAATGTTTGTACTTTTTGGCTAGTTTACAAAAGTAACTAATTGGTTTAATTTCAATTTTAATATTATTGCCGGCCGAGCAACGTTTTGCAAATTTAATAATTTGCAGATCTCGACATTTCTAACATTTGCTACCCAAAAACGCAACCTTCGAAATTTTCGCTGGAATTTTAAGAGTCGAATTGCAAAAAATTTAACAATAATTAGGAAAACGATAATGTCAGATAATTTGCGTTATGTATTTAGTTTTGCAAATCATACAATAGTTTCTTCTCAATGGACAAAAGTAGAAACAACATTTTGCAAAACCTTCGGTTTTTTCGCTGGGGAGTAATTAACAAAATAATAATTTGTTTATAATTAATAATGTTTCCGCATCACGAACGTTTTGCAAATTTAATACAGGATAGAGACTGAGTTTATAATTATTCACTCAAGTTTGCAAAATGTTTTGAATTTTCGTGGAGCAATGGAGGGCAAATTTTGCAAATTAATTTTTTTAAACAAATTGCCGACCCGATCACGTTTTGCAAAATTTGATTTTATGTTCAACATATAAAAAAACAAATATACCATTTTTTTGAAGACCTTCGGAATTTTTGTTAATTGATTAGCTATTTCCACTGGTCTAATATATTCAACAATCATAAGGCGGTTAGGTGCTCGGACTTCACGTTAGTGGTTCGAGGTTTGATCCCTGAGCCGGTAACTATGGAAATTTTTTTATGCACTTTTACTGAGATTACGGTGGTTCAGATCCCACCTTGAGCTGTAGGTCTCAACATCATTCACTCCGGGGCAACCCAGTCTATTGATTTTGGGATAAAATGAAACCAGGCCCAATATGTAGAAATGTGTCCGTGACTTATGATACGTTCTGGAACAGCGCTATGTAGAAAGTTTCACCCAAAACTTCCAGTTTAAGATCGAAAATTCCTGAGACATATTGGGCTATATATTGAGTTACATTGAGCTGTAAAAGTTTGAGTTTTTTTCATCAATGGAACAAAGGTTTCCAACACTTGGAAACATAAAATTTAATGTATGCGGCTCATGAAACATAACAAAGAAACCAAGTAGTGAAAGTTAGTTCAAAGATTTTTTTCAGAACTATAATCTTATAGTCCGGTATACAGTGACCATTTTTTAAGTGAATTGTGCAAATTGTTCCAAAAGTGATTTTTTTCGTATATAAACCCTCAAAAAACGTTCTGAACATGGAAGGCATGCCCATGTTAACAAAAATGTATTTTTCGTTCAAACTACTTCTACTTCACTTCAAAAAGATCTACATACAACTTTTTCTCAGACCATTTTTTAATAAGACGCATAGTTTTTGTTATAATCGTCAACAATTTTATTTACAAATTTTCAAATTCCATTTTTCGGCATAAAATAATTTAGTTGATGAATGTGCACTTCATATAAATAAGGATTCATATCAACCAGTCTTGTTAAGAAAGTATAACATAAGTTCACATAAATTTTTAAAATATTTTCTACTGCGCTTTTAATTCCAGAAGACCCCACTTAAGCGAGTCACTTCTACTCTCAACTACTCAGTGTAAAAAAAATAGCAAAAACGTGGATTTTTGGTGTCTGATCGTCATTACTTAATTTTAATCCAGGATGTCCTAGCAAAAAAACTATTTTAAAAATAAAGAAAAATCACAGTAATTCTTTGATACTTTAAGTACGCATAGCAGTCAATTAAAATTCAATGTATACAAAATTATTCACATTTGATGCAATTAATCATAAGGATGACATTTTTTTACTTTATACAGTACAAAGTTGCACTTGGGTTTAAGATGATTGTATACATTTTTTTAATACAATAATGCAAAAATTGAATGAATAATACTTAAATTTAACTTATTCTAAACAATATGGAACACACCCGGGCAACCCGCTGTAACTTTAAAATCAACACAACCATGCTCGGAGCTCAAAATTAATAATGTTTAGGACAAGTTAAATTTAGGTATTATCTATGAAATTTTTGTATCACTGTATTCACCGAACTTATTTGAATGTTGTAAGCCCAAATGCAACTTTATACTGTATAAAGTAAGAGAAATAGCATCCTCATGATTAATCACACAATATGTTAAAAATTGGGCAAATATTGAATTTCAATTCATAGGTATGCGTAGTCAAACTATCAAAGAATTGCTGTGATATTTTTCCAAGTTTTTATTAACTTCCGCACATCAACGGCATAATCTGCGCAGTAAATCTAGACTCGTGAAGAATCCAGATGTCAAGCCATTTTGAGCGTGGTTAGCACTCGGATGGGTGACCATCTGTGATGTGCGACCAGGTTGTGTATTCGCTGCGTTATAACTATACATATACCTAAAGTCGAGCGGGAGGCTGAACTCGGGAGGTGGTTTTATGTAGTTTTCCTCTCCCCTGACCAAACGTTCAGGAAAATGTGAGTACTTCTAATAAAGTTGGATGCAGCCACGGTTCATCATTGGTTTGGATTAAATTTATACAATGATTCTAACCCCACCTTAGTCAACGAAAAATTTGCACAGGCCCTTACTAAAGTGGAGTCGTCTGGCAGTATATGCACTTATGCCAAAGGAGTTGAATGATGCTTTGCAGCGAAGGTGACTCGTGCATTGCTCTCTGTTTCACCTGAGTTTTAAAATAAAAAGGCATAATACAATAGGTTTTAACTGCAGTGCTAAGGGACTTAAATGGACCAGCCTAAAAAGGCAATAGCTTCCCCACACCGTCTTCTTGAAACTAAATTTGTTATTAGCATGAGTCCTATATTACGTGATGTGCAACAAAATAAGCTCTCTTTATCTGTGTGCTACTTTTTGCGGTTCTTTTTCACTGAGCAGTTCAGAGTAGAAGTGATTGGCTTGAGTGGAGCCTTCCGAAATGAAACACGTAGTAGGTAAATAAGTCCATTATTTAGATTGCCTCTCACCTTATCTGTCAGAATATTCAAAAATATATATAATTACACATTTTTTCAACCATATAGAAGGTCCGATTTGTCAAAAATCTGATAAATTTGTGGCATTGATTTAACTAGAAAAAATCTGTTCTTCATAAACTCGACTTACAATTAACAACTATATTTTCAATCTTTAAATTTGTAAGTGAAATAGAACAAATTGTATTGGCTTACTAAAAATGATGGCGCAAAATTGTGATATAAATTACTCAACTTTTACTTTGTGTATTTTTTTTTAATTGTGTACATTTTTTGCTAACATTGAGAAAAAAGCCTATGTGTGCAACTGGTATCTCAAACTCCCAGCTAGATATGCGATCGATGTCAATAACGTCGAATAAAATACGACCTGACGTTTATTGAAATTTGAAAATTTCCACATTAACTCACTGCTTATTTAAATGTAATAATAAGTTAGTGCTTTTTGAAATTAAATTATGAGGACAAGCTAAATGAATACAATGAAATCAATTCATACACAACTTATTAAAAAAATAGTAGATGTTGATCCTTTTAACTGACTTGACTGTAGTGACGTGCTTTCTCTCAAGTGTGGACTGAATTTTCTCCACCTTTAAAGAAAACACTTCTTTGAGCCTGAAATCCTCAAATGAAAGAAAAGTATTGGATAGCAAATGTTTTGATTAAAACTTACCGGGGATTAAATAAATTAAGGTATGCATGGCCTGCCTTCTGGTTGAAATTTATGGAAGATTGGTTGAAATAATTCTGCACAGCGATTCTGCCATCCAGATCCTTCTTTGAGTGTGTGAGAGATCCTTATGGGTGTGCCGACTAAGGAGTCCTGTGTTATATTGTTTCATTTCGAAAGCGTCAACTTCACAGAACATCATTCATAATCAATTAAGTGGTCAAGGTAATCTTTTGAAGGATGGTTCCGAGAATTTTGAATTATTCTCATAGGGAATAGGATTAAAAATTTCGCAGGCTACAACTGTTCAGGAGGAATAAGATGCCTCAAAAAAATGAGATAATATTTTCGCTTTTGAGCTAACATCGTTGTTACAGGATTTTATGGCTCAAAACGCTGTATAAGTTGTACGTGAAGAGTTAATGGCTTGTGGAAGGGCCAGAAAGATTCTGAGTTTTCTTTTTCTGAATTTCCTTGAAGAGCTTAAATCTGGTTTCTGCCTGATTCAACAGATTTTCGAAAAAATATGAAAATTCGTCGTGGTTGGTTAACTTTTGGGTTTCTAGCTCTTGAAGCTCAATGATTTCTTTTGGAACTTTGGGCACAACAAAAACAACAGGATTTGGTTTAGGGTCTTCTACCTCTTCTGTAGCGAGTTTTCTTGCGAGTTTTTCTCGTAGCTGCTTTCGTGTCCTACGTTGATTTTCACGGTTGCCTTTTCGGTTAACTACGGGGTGAGACATCTTTTTAGATCATATGTTAGAGTTTAAGAAACACAGGCAATTCAAAAATTAATTTGAGAATTGATTAGAGGATTCTTCACAAGGATAATCGCATGAAGGAAGCTTTTGAATCGATTATAAAATTTCACCACGGGGGGAAAATGTGATTTATTTAGAAAATCCAAGCAAACGAGACCGAAGCTTTTTGACAGCTTTAAACAAATTTTCGCCGCGAGGTTGAAAATGTTCAACCAAAAACTATCCTTTTGGAACTGAAGATGTGCATAACTCAAAAGTTTCTTAATCTCTTCTGGCGTTATTAAAAACTTTCAGTATTCTTTTTATTGTTTTTACAATTATGGGTACATATAAGGTTTCAACATACGCGGTTTAAGAGATTAAAAAAAGCATAAACTTGTTTTTACAAAATTCCCAATCTCTACAGAAGTCGTGTGTTTGATAATTTTTAGAACTGCTGCGGTGAAGTACTGTGTATCTTCCCAACAAAATGAAGTATACAATAAAACTATACACATATACCTAAAAAAATGTATACGAACTAAAAAATCCTTCTACTTTTTTATTTTCTTATTTATTCGTTTCAAATATGTCCAGCAAATTAAACAAATATTAATTGTTTTATAAAAATATTGAGATTTAGACCTGTAGTAGAATGTCAAATAAAGTTTAATGAAATAAGCAAAATTATTGAATATTGTATTACACTGCTAATAAGACTGTAACTTCGAGACCAAACGGATCCTAGATCATAATTTTTCTTATGATAATCTTCCATTAATTTGGTAGACAATAAAATATTTCCCTTACGAATATTTTTCAGGTAAGATAATAAATTATTAGAATTTTCTGACTTAAAACGTGGATTTGCTTTAAGATTCAAAATGTCGAAGCTGCTGTTGGTTGTTTATATCGCTCTCCTGCCTCCTGACCGTGAGCGTCCATGGCCTTTGAGTTAGACACGGTAGGGAAGTAAGTCATATAGTTATTTATACAATGGGTTAATCATACAAGATACACAGTCATTGAAAAAGTAACATATATTTTCGTGGCTATCATTAAATTTATCTACAAGACATATTTTAAGATAAATTGCAAGTGACGATGACTTGTTGAGTGAAATATAACAAATTTCATGGCTTTCGAAAAAAATTGCTTAACATTTAATTATAAATAAATTTGTATCTTGTGTATTTTGTCATTATTTATGGAGGTCTTTTGTAAATAGTGCATACGACATGTCCCCTGTTCTCCATGAGAAAAAGGCACCGTACTAAAAAAATGAATCTGCGTTTTTGTAAAATTTGTAAAATCATACATTAACTTACCGTGATGCCACCATTATAGGGTTGTTGAAAATTATTATTAAAGTAGTGTTTATTGAAATTGAAGTTCATTTATTGACCACCATGAGTTTTCAAAAGTAATTCTTCATTTCTTTAAAAGCATATTTTAAAAGTACGTGATCAAAAGAATTGCAAAAATTGTGTTAAGGAAAATTAAACTGAAAAACATAAATTTTTTAATCTGTCAAAATATTTTTAGCATGTTTCAAACTTTAGGATGTTGCTTGTTCCCATAATGGGCCTTCCATAAAATGTGTTATCAAATTGAGGGGTTCGCGCCAATAACTACGGTTGGTAACAGGGATTGAAGGGGGAGGGGGGCAGCGAAAGTAACCTCACGAACTTAGATAACGTTCAGTACGTTTTCTGATGATACATTTTTAAAAAGTTGGCGAAAGATGTCCCTGCAACAAGGCTCTGCAATAATAACTTAATAAATTTACAAATAACTTTCATATTTCAGACTTCACACTCTTTTGCCTATTCCCCTCCTTACTCCTTTTTTAGCGAATTATTATTTTTTCCCTTTTTTCTCGTTTCTTTTTTGCTTACATGAAAAAAATAATAGAACTCAATATGAAAGTCCAAATATTGTTGGTTAAAAGTTAATTTTTGTTTGTCGAAAAGACCTCTTTTTGTCAAAAACGACACACCTCATTTGGTTGAAAATTTATCCTATATGAGTTGAAAATGCAACTATTTGGTAACAAATTCATGTATATTGTTGAAAATTTGTATTTATGGGTAGAAAATAATTCTTGTTTTTTGAAAACTGATCTTTTTGTTTAATGATTTAACTATTTTGTTAAAAATTTATCATTTTGATCAAAAATTAAACTACTTGGTTAAAAGTTCAAATACTTTGTTGAAAATTCATTTTTTCTTGTTGAAGATTCTGCTCTTTGGTTGATAATTGAATTAGTTTGTTAAAAATTCGTTTCATTTCTATTCGAAAATTAATTTGGTTGAATGAAAATATAGCTATTCCATTTTTTGATAAAAATTTATATTTTTTAGTTAAAAATTTAACTATTTGTTTGAAAATTTCTCTTTTTTAGTTGAATCAAACTATTTTTTATTTTAAATTAAAATATTTGTTGGTTGAAACATCAACTATTACATGTTTTGTAGAGAATTCATATTTTTTGGTTGAAAAATCAATTGCTTGCTTTAGAGTTGGAATACTTTGCACAGGATTCTTTTTTTGTTTTTGAAGATTCATCATTGTAGTGGAAAATTAACTATTTTGTGAAAAATTCAACTATTTAGTTGAAAATGAAAATATTTATTTAAAAATTCAACTATTTTTTTCATTGTTTTGTTATTTATTTTTTTATCGAACAATTAACTATTCCATTTTTTGTTGAAAATGTATCTTGTTTGTTGCCAATATTTCTTTTTGGTTGAGGATTCAACAATTTTGTTAAAAATTCTCCCTTTTCGGTTGAATGCAACTGACTGAAAATTATATTTTTTTGTTTGGAAAATTAATTTTTTGAACTGAATATTCAAGGTTTCCAGTTTTGGTTAGAAAATTAGCTTTTTTATTGAAAATCCAACTATTTGGTTGAAAATTCATGTTTCTTGATTCAAAATTAACTTTTTTGTCGAAAATTCTTCCTTTACGGTTTGAAAGTCAGCGGATTTCTAAAACATTTGACATTTTAGCTTTTGTTGAAAATTCATCATCTTTGTTGAAAAATCGTCTATTTGGTTGAGGTATCAAGTGTTCTGTTAAAACTTCGTATTTTCTTCGTTGGAAAGTAATTTTTCTAACTGAAAATTTAAGTATTCAATTTTTGGTTGAAACAAGTATTGTTTCATGCAAATATTCGACTTTGATAGAGAAACCAAAAGTTTGATTCTTTTACCTTTTTGCGCAATCATGAATGCCAAATCATCCAAATTTTCAAGTATATAAGAGTTCTCCTAATCTCCAAAGATATTTATAGTAACACGTCCATTGATTGATCATAACCAGAGAATACCACAAGAGGTGGGTGAAACATAAACCCTCAAAATTTTTCTCTATCATAAATTTTTTCACTTTGACTTATGAAGCTAATTCTCCGTTCTCGAACTTATTTTTAATTGTAAATACTCAATGAATATAGTTAATTTCTAAAAACAAGATTTTAGCTGAAGAAGTTCGTTACTGAAAAAATTATCTTGAATAAAACTTATGTTTTAAGTACATTTTGTAATCCTAAATACTTAATGAATATAATTAATTAAATAGAGAGATTTTATAGGTCATTTCCAAAAAGTTGTGTGGACTATGATTTCTTTTTTTAAATAGAGCTTGCGTTTTTGATGAAACGGCGCAAGCAATTCTAGAGATAGTGTAACCGTCGATTATGACATAATCCGCTAGCGCTTCATAAAACGCATCATTGCACCAAGTGAATAAAACATATATAAGGTTTCGATATACGAGGTTTCAAGAAAATAAAACTGTTTGTATTTAAAAAATTTTTAAATATTTTTTATCAAATAACATCCTATTGAATATTTTACATGTTTTATTTCCTTATTTATTTATTTTAAAAATGTTTGGTAAATTAAAAAATATTAATCGTTTTATAAAAATAATTTTGAAATCCGATTTCAGCAAAAGAAGTCCGTTACTGACAAATGATCTTAAATAATAACTATTTTTTAAACTATAAATTTTGTAATAAGATTTAAAATTGTTGTAGATTATCAAATAAAGTTTAATAAGATAGAGAAAATAGGAAATAATACATGACACAGCTAGTAAGACTAACTTCGAGACTAAACGGATCTTAGACCATTCGTTTTTCTATTAATAATATATCATTATTTTTGTGAGCAATAAAATATTTCCTTTGCGAATATTTTTTCAAGTAACATAATAAATTATCAGAATTTTCGGACGTAAAACATTGATTTGCTTTGATAGGTACAAAATGTTGAACCTGCTTTTGGTTCTTTCTATAGGTCTTCTGATCGTAAGCGTCATCGGCCAGTGCATTATGGAGACTAACAAAGTAAGTCACATAATAATTTATACAATGAGTTAACCATACACGATAAAAAGTTATTGAAAAAATATATTTTCATAGATATCAAGAAATTTATTCACAAGCTATGTTCCAAGATAAATTGCAAGTGACGGTGAATCATTGAATGTAACAAAAAAATTAAAAGATTTAATAGCATTCTAAAAAGAAATGCTGAAATTTTACGTATAATTAAATAAACTTTTACTTGATGCATTTTTTCTTCACACGGAAAAAATTGATCCGTAAAAAAAGTCACGAACTTGTAGCTAGGTCTCGGATACGCGATAAAAAAATGAAACATCACATCCTTATTTCTATGAGAAACGTATGGATAAATTTTGAAGTTTTTTACGAACAGTTCGAATTTCTTACGAACAGTTCCTGAAAATTTCAGACTGCAATATAAAGAGAAAAAATTTTACTTATGCGATTTAATTTATATTAATTTATAAATTCGCAACTCAGAGGATTTGACCCCTCAAAGACCTGATTCACCAGTTTCTAAAAATAAACCAGGAGTGCGTAAACAAGCGCAGCCATCCAGGCCAAACAAAATACGTATTATACAACTTCTAGCCAATCATTCGACGAACTCGAAAGATACATACGAGCGCACACACGCACCGCGCGTTTGGGCGAGCGTGTGTGCGGGCCACGTACAGGCGAACCTACTTTCCAGTTCCCAGATTTGTCGGGCAAGCTCGTGAGTGCTCTGAGAATCTTTTCCCAATCACTCGTAATATTTTTGTAATTATTCACGTAAAAAAAGTGATGAATTGTTTGAGAATGTTCACATTGAGTCCGTCAATTCTTTCTCAAAGTTCGCAGATTATTTACGACAATACATCAATATCCGATAAATTTTTCTCATATCCGAGACCTAGCTACTATTTCGTGACTTTTTTACGGATAAATTTTTTCCGTGTAGTTTTAAACATTGTTTCTATATAGTACAACAAGAAACATGATCTACCCTGCTGTCCGGTTTTGAACTGTAATGAGGGTGATGGCTCTAGCCATTATATTCGTACTAAAAAATGTTCCTTTATCTCTTCCATAGTTATCGAAAATCTTGATAATCTTTGCTTTTTACATCATATATAAGGTTTCGATATACAGGGTTTCAAAAAGATAACAAACTTATGAACTTCTATTTAAAATATTCTCAATCTCTACCAAAGTCGTGAGTTTTATCATTTTTAACATTTCTGTATTCGAAGTAAAAAATATTTTGTATGTGTTTCGTCATTATTAAAAAATTTTAGTAAAGTTCTTATTTTTTTTTACATTTTATCATTACATATATTTTTCTATTGTACATACATTATATATATTATACATACATACATACATTGATTAGCAGTTCGAACTCGAAAGTTCATTACCTCACTACCCGATGCGGGTAGTGTTTCTAGGTGGATATTTACTACCAATGTGAGCCCACCACACCCACGACGGGCCAACAGCACGCAGTATTCCTGAACGGTCACCCATCCAAGTACTAACCGCGCCCAACAATGCTTAAGTTTAGTGATCTTACGAGAACTGGTGTTTTCAGCGTGGTATCACCGTTGGCATATATATTATACATGATATAAAACTCTAAACTATCCTCCTGGAACCGAACATGTGCATAGCTCAAAAGTTTCCAAATCTCTTTTGGCGTTATTAAACATTTTCGAGGTTTCAAAAAATAAAAAAAAATTATGAGCTTGTTTTCATGAAATTCCCAATCTCTATATAATTCGCGTGTTTGATAATTTTTTTCGAACTGCTGCGTTGGAGTTCTGGGCATCCTTCCGATAAAATTTAATATACAATAAAGCTATATATATATATATATCTAAAAAATGTATGCGTACTAAAAATAGTTTGCTTATCTCTTCCGGTGTGTCTGAAAAGTTTCAGTTATATTTTTTTTTGTTATTTTCACATTATAAAGTGGAACACGTACATATTTTGACACATTTCCTTAAATTTCTGTTCCAAAGAAACGTGATCGCTCTCAGAAGAAAATCATAAAATCATATAGGAGCATGCTCTTATATATTTAAAATCGTAATCAATTCTACTATATTGGCGGAAACTCACTACATTTAATAATAAAACATACAGTAGATAATTAATAATCCGTTAAGTATGCTATTTATCGTATAAAAATCGTTTGCTTCGCTACTCTTTTTCTTGCCTTGCCAAATTTTTGCCAAACAAAACGCACACAGACACGAATACAATCAACATCACTAACGCACACTCATTGATGTGCAAAATCCAGGCCCATTAAAAATAAAGCGTAGTTTTTTGTATTTGATAAAAAGATGCATTACAATTTACAGTAATCGATCACAAGTTAAAACAACGTTATACATGGTATAAAACAACAACAATTAATAAATTTAGGCGTTTTAGTTGTATTTACGCGAGATTAGAAATTTGGATTCAGAAATTTCACGAGATATTCAAGGGGACCGAAAATTATAAAAATTATAACAGCTACAGAAAACTTTTGAATTATTTACGCCAAAAATTCCTTGGTATAGATTGTGATGGCGGGATCTCATATTCTTATCCCCGAGTTCAATGAACGAAAGTGAAAAAAAAAGTAAATTTATTTTACTATCATTTCAAGGCTAGTTTTCAGTATTGAAACAGTTCTCTAAAAATATAGTCTCGGGTGGTTCTATTCTAATGCCACTTCATTTTGATAGCACTAAACGACGTTTTAGTACAACTTTTTTGGATCAAAATAGGACCAAAGTGAGAATCAAATTTCTTCTTTTTCAAATGTTTTCTGTTTCTTTTAAGCATGAAGTTGCAAGCAATTAAAACAATACTCCCTGTGCATTATTTCAGTTCGCTAGTACGTAACACTTTTCGATCTGAAGTTAGCAAAGTAAAATAGTACGAACTATGGCTTCAAAAAAAGACGGTTTGGTATTATAACAGGACGCTCAAAAAATGATTCTCAAATAAAATGGAACCATAGTTTTTACAGTGTAATATTTTTAATATATATATATATATATATATATATATATATATATATATATATGACTAATGTGAGGAATTGATGTATACCATTAAGCCATTTCCCTTTCGGGGTAGGCGTGACACTACCCGATTCGGGTAGTGTTTCTAGGTTGATAACTTGTAGTAAATAACTACAAGTGTGGGCTCACCACACCCACGATGTGCCAAGAGCACTCAGTTTTCTCGAATGGTCACCCATCCAAGTGCTAACCGCGCCCAACGCTGCTTAACTTCAGTGATCTGACGAGAACTGGTTTTTTCAGCGTGGCATGGCTGTTGGTTAAGATAAGAAGAGAATAATTGTACTGGAAAATAAAAGATTTAAATTAAATTTTTCATGCTTTCGGGTGGTTAATAAATTACACAAGTATTTATAAAAACACGATTTCAGCTAAAGAAATCAGTTACTGGACAAATTATATCAAATAAAACTTTTGTTGTAAAAGTGCACTTTGTAATAAGTAGAAATATGAAAATGTAGTCAAAATGTAGTAGAATTTGAAACAAAATTTCATTAAGTAGGTGAATAATGATTAATTATAATTTCTTGATGTTAAACGTTGATTTACTTTAGGTAAAAAATATTGAAGCTGCTGCAGGCCCTTTGTATCGCTCTCCTGGCCATGAGTTACTCTGTCCAGGCGGTACATGCAAACAACAAAATATATTAAAATTGTACGTGCAAAAACAGCTGATATTTTCCGGGATATTATGAATTTTATTTACAAGATATGTTTCAAGATAAAGTGCATGTGGCAATAAATTATTGAGTGAAATAGAACAAGGTTTAATAGATTTTTAAATAAAAATTGCTTAATGTTTACATATAAGTTAGGTTCCGAAAAATTCTGCCGAATTTTAATTTTCTCGTCCGACATATTTTGCCGGATTTTAATTTTCTCTTCCGACATATTTTATCGTGTACTAAATTGAATTCCAAAGAATTTAATATAAATCCCAAAAGATTTATTATTAATTCCAACCAATTCTAGATTAATACTTTAGATTAATTGCAACGAGTTAAAAAATGTAGGTTTCCAAAAATATGTCGGACAATAGAAAATTAGAGGGAGATCTTGATGACAGGTGGAGGTTATGTGTCATCTGTATATATCTGTATTCCTAGCCGGATCTTAATTTTTTCTTCCGGCGGATTTTGCCGGATTTCAATTTTCTCTTCCGGTATACTTTTAATAACGTCATAAGTTTCCGTGAATTATCATAATTTTCCACAAATTTTCACAATTTCCACAAATTTCATAAATTTCTACAAATAACATAAATTTTCACAAACTTCATAAATTCCAACAAATTACATAAATTTTTACAAATTTCATCATTTTTCCACAAATTTCGTAAATTTCCATAAATTTGACAAAATATGGTAATTCATCAAACTTTTCATACCTTTTTAAAATTATGATAATGGATGGAAATATATGATAATTTAAGGAAATTGTAGAAATTCATGGTAATAGATCGGTAACTTTTGTGACCAGTCACAGGGGTGCCTTCCCCCCCCCCCCACGAGACGTTGGAATGGGGTAGAGGTTTAAACCAACAATATTTCTGTAACCAGTGACAGGGATGCCTTCCTGCCCCTGTGAACAGAAAATTAAAATCCGGCAAAATATGCCGGAAGAGAAAATTAAAATCCGGCACAATATGCCGGATCTGTATACACTACGTATAATTTAATGAATTTTTATTTCATGTACTTTTTATCTCATCGTGAACACTTTGTGTGTAGTGCTAACATGAAATAAATCTCGGAAAAGATCTTCGTTGTTTCCAAATTTGAGATGTGATGCAGCTAAGATGTGCACCAAATAGGAAGAGGCCAAAATGGGGTGGCTGAATCTTTGATGGATGCGGAATAAAGAATAACTTGACGTTCATTTAGATTTTCAAATGTTTACATTAAGTCACTGTGATGTACCACAATTACAGGCATATTTAAAATTGTTAATAAAGTAGTCTTCATTGAAATTTACATTTTTTTTTCTTAATACCATGCGTGTTTTTAAAATTTCTTCAAAATAATATTTAAAAAATAATTGATCAAAAGAACTTCGTACGTTTTTATAAGAAAAATTAAACCTTTTGTATTATTCATGCTACATAAGTGAATCAATATAAAATGTGCTAGGGGAAAATGGGGCAAAACGGGACAATTTTGCTTTGGGATTTTTTTCTCATACTAAAATACTTTTTTTCCGCATTCAACACTATACATGCCTTAAACAACTAATAATGTACTAAAAAAAATGTTCCGCATTGAAAAAATTCCATGTTCTACTTTTTTTATTGATTATTGAAAAAAAAAATTTTTGTAAAATAAAATGTATAATGAACAAAATTAATTAAAGAAAGACTAAACAAATAACACTGTTCGATCGAAAAATCGTGACATTACAAACAATCGCGTCCTTCGATTTCTGCATTCGGAAGAAATCGAAAGCAATGTGCGCTCTACTGCATCTCGCGCGGTGTCCCGTTTTGCCCCTGCCCATTCTGCCCCAAAAGTATTTTTCTCATTATGACTCCCGAAAATCGCAATAATACTCCCAATAAAAATACCTGACACAAAAGAAGGGCTATTAAGTACACAACAGAATGGTGCTGAAGCGATTTTAATTAAACAAACATTTGTATTAATTATGTGTATTTGAAAATCAGTCAAAATTATAACTGGGCACGAAAACGATCCATGCGTCTCATAACTTGGAAAATAACAACAAAACTATAACAAATTGACATGAGAAATCTCGGGAACGACTGAAAACGAAGTTCCTACGATTTTCAGTAGATGGCGTTACGCCACGGAGGAGATATAATCATTGTCCCGCTTTACCGCTTTCGTCATTTTGCCCTATGTTCCCCTACATTAAAAAGTGCAATATTTGTGTTTGATATTATATTTTGATTTTTTCCTCCTTTAAAACGTTTTTCTGGTTATTTAAACCCGATTCTTAATTTGAATTTCGTTGACCTATCAAAAAACGTTGAATTTAACTTGATTTTTAAAATAAATCATGTTTAACGAAAGTAAATTTATCTTCTTCGACAAGTAGAACAAACTCTCGATTTCAGTCCAGTGTTGGGGGTTGTCTTCAATCCCAAATCGGGGGGATCCAAACGTAAACAACCGTTAGCGAGAGACGTAGCGACAAACGTCGCAACCGTTCTCTCGCCTGAGACAGCAGTTCTAGGAAGCAAGAAACCGAGGGGACTGAAACCGAGAGTTTGGTGTAAGTAAATTAATGTTAAAAAAAGGAACGTAACTCCGAATGGACTCTATGTTTCTCAAAATACTCGATGTTGATTTAAAAAATTGCTTTCATACTCCAAGTACACCAGACTCTCTGTTGAGGAACGCGCGATCGCACGCGTTTTATGAATTCCTAGAATTTGCTGGTCCCCTCAGTTTCTCCGGGGCAGGGCGAGACGGTTGCGACTCAAGTATATTGCGCAATATTATGGAAACGGTTCAGGCGGCCCTGACTGTTTACGTTTCGATGTACGCGCTTTATGAAAAAGGCTATTTGCAGGCAACCCCCGACTTTGTTCCTCAGCAGAGAGTCTGGTGTAGATAAAAAATCAATTCTGCTGCCGAACCCTATGAAAGTTCAAGCCGTTTACTCTGCAATTTTTAAATAAAAATATAAAATTATTATTAATACAAAATTTTTGTATATCATAGTATCTGTTATCTAAAATAATTAGAAAGAAAAGAAGTGACAATATTTTGGTTAATAGATGGAAATTGATTTCTTAAATTCGGAATTATTATATAATATTTGTGTACACACAATCAAGACGTTGCATTTTTGTTAGGTTTTGTTACAATTTTGTAATTTCAATTTTTGAAGATAAATAATTCACAGTAGTTCCCAGAGATATTTTTTATCTGAATTTTGATAATACCGTTATAAACGAACAAAAACTATATATAAAGTTGTGAATCCGCTCCGATAAAAATTATCCAATGTCCAATAATTGTAGTTGTCAATTGTTTTTTTTTTAAATAAACGATTTCCGGTGAAAAACCTTAAGATACCCTATTATTGTTGCAAATTGTAAATCTTATTTGTAATTTAATCAATGATTCCTGTTTAAAAATACCGACTTCCGACATAAAACGCCAACATAACCTAGAATTGTTCAAAAATGGTGTAAATCTTCTGTGAAATGCATTTGAAATACAACTTTTAATATTAAAATTGTGATTTTTCCACGAAATACACTGAAATATTTCAAAGTTGTTAAAACATTTTAGATCTTGTTCAAATTATAATGATTTTTGTTAGAAAATACCAATTTTTGATGTAAAACAACAATGTACCCAAAAATTATTTAAAACCTATGAATCTTCTTTGAACTCTAATGTTTTTTAATATATTTCCGAAAAAAACACAAAAACAATCCAAAATAGTTCAAGCATTTAAATTTTATTATTAAAAAAAAAAAAAATTAAATTCAAATCTACCGATTTTTGTTTAAAAATACCAATTTCATGTGAAACCCGCCAATATAATCTAAGGTTGTTTTAAAATTGTAAATATTCTGATAAATCACTAGTATATAATAATCATATAATAATATTCTTGTAAGTAATAAATTGTCAATCTTCTCCGAAACTTCCTGATTTTATATTAAAATTGTTTTTCCTTCACTACTAATTTCCAACGAAAAGCACTAACATAAAACATGTATAATATTTTCAGTAATTTATTAGAATGAAGTTGACAAAAAAATGCCTATTAATTATTGCAACAAATTTTAGAACAAATATCTTAGTGCAAATAATTAAAAAATTAAGTCAAATTGTTTATTAAAATGCAATTAGGGACCATTCGCAAAATACGTTATACATTTTTCAGGAACTTCTGATCGGGGGTGATACTTTTTTAAATGTTCTTAACATGGAGAATATAACTTCGACATCCCCCCCCTAAACGCATTACGTATTTTGTGATTGACCTCTTATTGTTATTTGCTTATTATTATGTAATTATTATTTGTTTATCAAAATATAATTATTTTAATTTGCAACAGTGCATTTTATTCCTTGAAAGATTCTTTGCAATTCTATTCGTCACGTTTTTCTTAAATATTATTTAGCGTATTGTTTAATTCAAAAAACTGAAAATAATTGTATTCATTATTTTTAATAAAAAGTTTGTCATAAAAATGCGAGGAGTATAATTGTAAAGAACCTTTTAAGAAATAGAATGAGGTTTTAAAAATTCAAATATGTAGAACAAAAATTACGTCTTTTGTCTAAACTTTTTTGTATTATTTACGTTGCATTGCAATAATCAATGGGTCTTTTTTGCCAATTTGATAAATCAAGTAACCCGTGTGGAAAAATTTCGTGGCAGTCTTGAATCATGCTAAAGCCAGTACAGTTGTTCTCAAGCCGGTCTATTCACGCAATACTAGCCTGGCGCTACACTGGCGCTGTCTAGTTTTGCTAGGTGTTTGATTCAAAACTTTCTGCTGTCTAGTCCCAGTCTTGGCGCTATCTAGGAGCTCGTTACGAATTTGAATATATAAAGATTGTCCTTAGGAAATTACAATACACAATTGCACAAATGCTTAAGCAATAATTAATTGTACACTATTACATATTCAAGATAGTAAACAATAATGGTTGAAGGTGATCGATATCTTAATACAAGAACTGCATTCTTAAGAAGGATTTTTTTTTTTAAGAATGTTTAAAAACATTTTTTTTTCAATTGAATTATATAGTCAAGTTATAATAAATTTATATTGAATTTATGATAATTATAATATGTATAATGCTATTTATAATATTGATGATATTCCAGAAAATCAAATATTATTATTAATGATTCATTTAATTTATTTTAATTATTTATTGATTGCATAAATGATAATTAAGCCTAACGTATTAATTAGTTGAAATAATAAACAATCATTATTTCGTAGCCTAACCGCAAGAAAATCATACAAACTTTATTTTTTTCAATGGTTTATTCAGACATCAAGCATTTTTGATGTTTAAAAATTGTTCATGTTTTATTCAAATAAATATTAGGATGTAATGAGTTGAAATTCATATCCGACAAAAATGAAAAATAATTTAACTTTTAGATGGCCGAGGTGTTAAGACGATGGGACAAAGTTACAACAATATAATAGGAAGTTGCATCAGAAGTTCGACACCCGGCGTATGTACAAGAGATTTGCGGAAACTCATTTCTTCTCTTTTTTGTGTACAAAAACTTTTTTTATATTTTTAATTAACTGCAAAATCTATATATTGGACTTTTATGACATAAAAAATAATTGTATTATTTAATTATTAATTAATTTTTTATCAAAATAGCCGATCTGTCTAGAAACTAGTCGATCCGAGCGTTACATCCCAGTCTAGCCACTGGACAGTCAGCCTGTGGAGCGCCAGTGTCGACTCAAGGCGGACTGGACAGAAACAGTACAGCGCCACGAAATTTTTCCACACGGGAAAAGATTAAATAATTTTGAACATGACTGTATATGTGGACGATCCCGAGAAGGATTATTTGTAGATTTAATTTTCAAACATTTACATTTAAAATATAAAACAACTTCAAGTAATGATAAATTAATCAAGTTTTCAAAAACATTGGTGCAAAATTTTCCGGACATATTGTTACACCACTTTTTTATGATACAATTCAGAAATCCATGTTTTTCAATCAGAGCTTCATCTGATATTAAGATATGTAAAAATCATATTCACTTATATTATCATTTGAAAAATAACGAAAAATGCACATATTTATTCATTTAACAGCTTCTGAGCAGCAGCGGTAAGTAACTAATTATTTTATTCCATAATAACGTTTTCTTGAATTTGTTTAGTTTAAATTAATTATTCTTTTTTCATACAATTGATAAACCGTGAAGAACCAATTAAAGTTCGTTTGGTTACTGAATAATTGAAAGTCTCTTGAAAAAAATGCAAAAAGTATTATTGGCTATATGACTGATTAAGTTTTTAAAATTATGAAAAAATTGTAATTCATTGAATCTGCTTATTGTAAGAACATTCTGGAATGGGAACACTTTCCAGTGGACACTAGAAAATAACGTGTTTGTCACCTTCGCGATAAAGCTTTTGCCTCGATTTCAAAATGCGTCCAGATAAAGATAATTTACAGCAGGAAAAACACAGTGGAGGAATACATTCGCTACTGTGATTAGTTATCTATTATTTAAATTTTGCTACTTTATAGTGTCAAGGTGTAATGATCATCCTATTCATTAACTGTACTGTTAGAAATATTCAGAAATTCGAAATTGACAAACTTATTATATTACACAAGTTACGGAAACTTTTTTGAAATTTCCGATCTATTTACCTAACCATGTCTTAATTTATGACTGAATTTTCCGAAATTTATCACAAAGTTAGTAGAAACTGGAACAGAATTTTCGCAAATTAACCTGAAATTACGAAAAAAGTTACGTAATTTTCTGTTACATGTAACGGAATAAACCTTCCGTTACCGATACCGTAATTTGAAATAAAAATTACGAAATTTGTATCTAAATTTTTCTAAATTTATATCATAATTTTCCTGAATTTAATATTATTTTATGAGATATGTAATAAAAGAAAACTTTCAAACATGTTTCGTAAAATTGGGATTGAAATTTTTAATGCTGTCTTCGATAAGAGAATAAAACTGTATTCATTGATCATTCAAATTTTGAGTTGTACACCAGATATTAAGATACAAAAACTTTCAGATATCTTTGGGCTTTAAAAAGTTTAAAATTTTTTCAAAATTTCTGAAGTATTCCGAAATATTTCAAGAGATTTCTAATTATTTCGAGTGATTTCAACAGATTTCGAGAAATTTCAAAGGATTTCAAGCGATTTTAGACCATTTTAAGATATTCCAATGAACATTATAGGATTTCGAAGGATTTAAAAATATTTCAAATAATTTTCAGAGGTTCTCAAGATTTTAAAGCCTTTCGCAGAATATCAATGATGACAGGAGATTTTGAGAGAATTTAGAAGATTTAAAGCATTTCCAGTGGGATTCAAAATAGTGCAGGGCATATCACAAAACATTTGAAGGTTTCAATGGATTTTGAAGGATTTTTACAAATTTTAAAGTATTTTTAAAATTTTTAAGGATTTTTGAAGTATTTAAAAATGTTTCAAGAGATTGCACAGCGCTTCCAAAAGGATCGGAAGTAAAATTAGAACATTTTAAGGAAATTCCCAGATTTTATAAATATTTTAAGTGATTCAAGAATATTTCAATGCGTTTAAGATTGCATGGCCTATATAAGTATTTTGATAGATTTCACAGGATTTTTATGGATTTGAACTAATTGTAGGAGACAACAAGGGATTCAGAGAGATTGAAATATTTTATTACATGATTCTGAAGTTTTCAAGTGGTTTCAAAAAATTTCAAGGGATTTCAAGAGTTTTCTAGAGACAAAAAGTATATTGAATAGGATTTTAAGGATTTCCGAAGTATTTCAAAATATTTCCAGGGATTCCATAAGATTCCAAGTTATTTTTAATGATTTCGAGAAATTTCAATGGATTTCAAGGGAGCTTAAAAAAATTTTAAGGAATTTCAGATGATTCCTACACGCAGAAAAAAAATGCTGCTAGACTTATAGGATTTTCAGTGAAAATACGGACAGCATAGCTTTTCTGCCAAAATTACGGGTTTAGAAAATTGTGAGGCATTTCAAAAGATTTCAAGGAATTTCAAAAAAATATGTATTTTTAAATAACTGAGCCATTTTCAGTACCATAAAACTTATTACCTGAAACATGGTAATATTCAATATTCAAAAATTCAATAGTAATAATAATGTGTCTTTGATCTAAAATAATGATGACTGCGTAACAAATAATAATTATTCCAAAGAACATGAATCCTAAAAATATATATTTAGAGCAATCATATTAACTAATTGAAAACATTTATAAAAGGGCTCGTCTGACTCAGAAAACCATTTGGTTGGATCAACAAAATTTTTTTTGGCTTATCCATATAATATGGTTATTATATGGACAACAAAATATTTGGTTGACCCAACTCAATTTTTTTTTGTTTTTAACTAATCTTTTGGTAGATGGCGTATTCGGTTGATTGAACAAAAAAATGTAGATGCGTCAATCAAATATTTTGTTGAATCAACCAAAATTTGTTCGATTCAACCAAATTTTCATGTATATCCAAGAAAATAGTTCTTTTGGTTCAAGAAATTTTTTTCTGACTGCTCTTAATGTCAAATGCAAAAAACGTAATCTTGATAATTGATGTAGATATAGATGCACGTAATATGTTTACCTTCGCGTGTGGTATATTCCGACTGAAGTATTGATAGCGATCAGTGAACAATCATCGAGATTTTTTCGATAATGTTACCAATGAGTAAGACGTTTATTGACACGAGCAATGCATTTTTCGATTATTGCATAGAAGATAGTATATAAGGGCAGAAGGAAACTGCTTTACAATCAGAGTTTCTACAACTACGAGATAGTCCTAGTTCCAACGATTTTCGTATCATACCTTTGCTGAAACTAAAATCAATAGTGAGTATCGCATTTCTACTTTACTGAATAAACTTATTTCTCTTCCCTTACCTTAATTAAGCCATTTTTTAGAAAACCCACCGACAGTGGTGTGCAAAAGTTTTTGGCCAAACATGTTTTTGACTATATATAGTACATAAAAGCAGCTAAGAAAGATTGAGTATGTGTGAGTTATTAGTATTTTATTGAACTACAAAATTATGAAATTTATAAATTTTTAATAAAGATTGCTGACAATTTGTTCCACAATGTTTTTTATGACGGTGTTCAAAAATAATGGGCCACGCTTATTTTATAGCTTTATAAAAAAGTAAACGTTTATAAAATCAAGAAAAAGTCATTATATCGTTTCTTAATAGCTAATACTTAGTAGCCATACCCTTCGCAGCAATTACAGCAGCACATCGACGAGGCATTGAATCAACTAAGCGCTGAACGTAGTCCTTTGGTATTTTTCCCCATTCTTCCTGCAGATTTTGCCATAAAGCAGCTTTGTTCGGATGTTTTTTTGTTGCAACGCGAATTCCAAGTGCATCCCACAAATTTTCGATGGGATTTAGATCTGGGGATTGAGCTGGGTGATCTAAAAGCTTTACTTTTTGCACTTCCAAAAATTCCTGGACCAGCTTCGACTTATGTTTTGGATCATTATCTTGCTGAAAGATCCAATCGTTAGGCATATTTTTCTTGGAATATGGTAACAATTTTTCAGACAAAATGTCGCGATACATAACACTATCCATGATGCCTTTTATCTCGTGCAATGGGCCTACTCGTCGCGAAGACATAGCTCCCCAAACCATGACTGACCCACCCCCATGTTTAACTGTTCGAATTTGATATCGGGAATCGTATCTTGTGTTTTTAGGACGTCGAACATACTTTTTTCCGTCACTTCCAAACAGATTAAATTTTGATTCGTCAGAAAAAAGTACTTTACTCCACTGCTTTGGAGTCCAGTGTTGGTATTTTTGTGCGAATGTCAATCGGGCCTTCTGATTTTTCTTGCTGATCAAAGGTTTTTTAACACCAACGCGTCCAAATAGTCCTACATCATTTAGACGACGTGATACCGTGCTCCTACTCACATTGGCGAGGTTTTCATCGCGGAGTTCTTGAGCAATTTCAGATGCAGTTTTCTTGACATCCGTGGTAGATTTGCGTTTAATGATTTTATCAACACGCATAGTCGTTTTCCGTGGTCTACGAGATCTTGGGAGGTCCGATAGGCACTTGGTAGTAGTAAATTTATCGATTATTCTATTCACAGTACTTTTACCGATTTTTAACAGAGCGGCAATTTCGCGAGATGCCTTTCCTTGTCCAGAAAGGTTTATCACGGCTTCCCGAATTTGATAATTTGTATGTCTCGGCATATTGACCTTAAAATGACTTGATATAATGCGTGAAACACTTCAAGAATATAAAAAAGCCAAGTAGCGGACCAGGCGGAGATCTGAGAAATATATAAATACAGTGGCCCAATATTTTTTCACACGTAAATATATAATATAAGCGATAGAACCGGTAAACGTTTCTTTTCAAAAACTCTTTCCTACCTTATTGTTTAGTAAAAATAGTATACCTAGTTTGTATATAAATATATATTTTCTTCAGTTAGCCTTTTAGGAAATAGTTCAGAAAAAAAATGTGGCCCAAAACTTTTGCACACTACTGTAAGTCGACTTAGGCTTTGGCACAAAATTACCGAAGAAACTTTTCAACATGTCTTTTTGCAAACCAAAAAGGATATGTCAGGGTTTTTTCAATTGCTACATAATCTGAAATATGTATTTTTTGGTTAGTAAAGAGACATTTTGAAAAGTTCCTTTGGCAATTTCGTGCCAAAACCTAAGTCGACTTAGGTGGCTTTTCTAAGGAATGGCTCAATTTGAAAATGAAACAAGCTGAACAAATGTTTCATTTTGAGCATTACTCAAGGAAATAGAACATTCATAATTTTTTTAACAATATTTTTAGCCAATTAGTACATTTCTACCTGTGCCCTGATGGGTTAGATGTACCAACGATAATAAGATTTTAATCAAAGATAGAAACAATTTCATATTAGGGTGGTTCAGAAATTATTTTCATTCTGTAAAGAAATTAACCATAAACTTCGCCAACATTCATTTCTTAAGATATTATCAAGTACCTTTTAAGACACTGACTAGTATTATGGAATTTTACGATACCGTCTGAATTTAATGAAAATGAAGTGAAAATGTTCAATGCAACTATTTTTTAACATACAAACTATTCACGCATAATTAGCATGAATTAGCATATTTAATTATTTAATTTGTAATGCTTTGTTCTAGTCTAAGAGTCGAGCGGTCACATCTAAATTTTGTTTAATTTCTAAAGATCATGAAAACTTTTCTTAATAAATAACCCAAAATGTGGGGGTTAGACTTCAAAAAAAAATTAATATATTTTTGGATCGCCCTATTGAATATTTTCAATATTGTATTTCCTTACTTATTTGATTGAATATTTTCTATCAGAACTGTCTTTTAACAATATTCTTAAATCTTCATTGGTACACTCTAAATTTAAGTAAGTCAAAATTGGACTGATTAAATTAATCGACCATGCTTTGAATGCAAAATCTGTAATTTCTACTGACATAACAGACTTTTTAACAGATAAATCAGTTGATATTGCTGACTCAGTCGAACAGTCACTTGAAATGACTGATTTTCAGTCATTTTAAGTCACTGATTTGTCTGCCATAATAAAATAGTAAAATTAATAATTTGTGAATGAAAATTCTTCGATAAATTCCTACATTTTGTTGAATGATTAAAATGAATCATAAATGACTGATTTACGCATTAAAAGTTACAGATTATATCAATCAAAATGACTGCTTGAATTAGCAAAACTTACTATTATATCATTCAAAATCAATGGTTCTGTCAGTTGACGTTACTCACAAGAATACTTCGTCTTTGTTATGAGAAAATAAATCTTCTTGGTGTGAAATTCATTTCACTACTTGAATTGAACTATTTTTTATTTAAACTTGAAATATTTCGTGGTTGAAATATCAACTATTACATTTTTTGTTTTAAATTCATATCTTTCAAACTGAAAATTCAACTACTTGGTTCAAAGTTGAACTACTTTGTTAAAAATTTATATTTTTGGTCAAAAATTTATTATTTTAGTTGAAATCTCATATCTGTGGTTAAAAAGTTAACTGTTTCGTCGGATAAAAGTATTTTTTATTTAAAATTAAAATTGTTATTAGTTGGAATATCGACGGTTGTTTATATAAAATTGAACTCCTTTTTGGCTGAAATACTAACTATCACATTAACAATTACTTTGTTAAGAATTAATTTTTTGGTTGAAGATTCATCATTTTATTTGGAAATGAACGTTTTAGTTTGGAAATTTAACTATTTTGCTGAAAAATCATTTTTTTCTTTGTTTGAAAATTAATTGTGTAAATTTAAAATCTAACTATTCCATTTTTGATTGAAAATCGCTATTCTTTACTCTAAAATTAAACAATATGATTGTTAATTCAAGACATGGTTTTAGTCAAAAATTCCTCTGTTTGATTGATTTAACTATTTTGTTGAAAATGGTTTCTTTAAATACTTTTTATTAGTTGAAAATTAAACTTTTTTGTTGAAAATTCGTATTTTTTGTTACAAACCTAATCTTCTTGGCGAAAAATTCATTTGTGGTTTTATTTGGAAAATTCAAATAGTTGGTTGAAAGTTGAACTGCTTTTGTTAAAAATGTATTAATTTAATTAATGATTCATGATTTTAGTTGAAAATTCATCTCTTCGGTTGAAAATTTAACAATTGTGTTGAAAATTAGTTTTCTTTATTTGAAAATAACTCTCTTTTAGTTGAAAATTCATCTATATCGGTTGAGAGTTCAACTAATTTATTCAAATTTAAACCATATTTTTTTTATTAATTTTTTTCGTTTAAGATTCATCATTTTAGTTGAAAACTCGTCTCTTTTGTTGGAGATTCGTTTTCTTTCGGTCGAAAATTAATGTTCTTAAATGAAATTTTAACTATTCTATTTTTGGTTGATAATGGACCCTTTTTAGTTGATAATTCAACAGAATCAATGATTTAAAATGACTAATTTCATCAATGAATCAAGTTGACTGATTTCGAAAGGGACTTTTGACTGACTTGACAGTCATCGCCCTGCATTATATGAATCAGTCAAAAGTGACATCCAAGTAGTAACCAAATATTTATCCTTTTTAAAAGAAAAATTTTGAAAATAATATTTCAGCTTTAGAAGTCCGTTATAATAGATTTATATCTGTAATAGATAGTCAGACAAAAATGTATTAAAATGAGGGACATTGAAAATTTAATCGTTTTTCTGATGAAATTTAATTATTTTTGTAGTGAATAAGGTATTGTTTTCACAAATACTTTTTTTTAATTTGGATAATTAATTATTAGAATTCCCCGACGTAAAACTTTGATTTACTTTAAGGCACAAAATGTCGAAGCTGCTGCTGGTTCTTTGTATCGCCTTCCTGGCCGTGAGCGTCATTATCGCATGCAGACCAGCGGGTTTTCCAGTAAGTCACATAATTATTTATACAATAAACTAACGTTAGATAATAAAAATCCATTGGATAAATAGTTCATATTTTCCTGGATATCATGACATTTATTGACAAAAGATGTTTCTAGATTAAGTACAAGTATTTAGTGCCCTGTTAAAAAATTCTGTCTGAATTTTCCGAAACAATTTCGGAAAATCATGGTGAACTTAGAAGAGTTCAGTTAGAAGTTTCGTAAATTAGAGATCATTTTAGGAAACTTCAATTAAAATAAAACAAATTCAATGGCTTTGTTAAAACTTGCTTAATATTGGCATATAAATAAATACATTTTAACTCTATGTTTTTCTCTAATTTTGGATATTTTTTTATTATAGTGCTCAGCAGACAGCGACTGTTGTCCACTTCTTGGATGTAACCCTTGGGCGGGCCGTTGCACGAAAAAAATACCAGTCGGCCCAACCGGTGGGGCTCAACCTGTGAAGGATGTGCAATAAACAATGACCTGACGTTTTATTCAAATTGATAAATTTCTCCTTGAACTCACTGTGGTACCACAATTATTGGCATATTTGAAATAGTAATAAAGTAGTGTTCATTGAAATCCATTAAATGTATATTTATTTACTACCATTGTTTCTCTTTAGGTAATTCTTCAATATTCCTAAAAATCAGATTTTGAAAGTACTTGATCAAAATAAAATCATAAATTTTGACAAGTAAAATTATACTTTTAATGAGCTACATGCTACATGAGTGAATCAATATAATAAAATATACGACACTGCACATATAACAATTGAATATTATTTTAATGGATACTCATCTGGAAAATTAATAAATACATAAAATATTTATAGATGATATTTTGCTGTCCTATTATGCATTACACTATCAAAATGTAAATTTTTGAATTTATAGATTTTCATTAGGTTTCAAACTTTAAGATGTTTCTGATAAAAACAGCGCCAAGTTTAAATAGTGTATGACGCACTTCAAAAAAGAAAATTACCGGGACCTTTCAAATACATATTGTCTTAGTGCGTGAATAATAATTCGTGAAAACATGAGACAAACAACAGTTTATCTGGAAGCTTGTAGCGTAAATCCCTGGGAAAAGATTATGTTTTGAGGTACATTCATTGGTGTGAATAATAAGAGATTATACAGATAAGAAACGCGTAATGTAAAAAAGTGCAATAATTGTAATTAATATTTTATTTAGATGTTTTTTGGGTTATGAAACAATTTTCTGGTTATTCAAGCTCAATTCTTAATGCGAATCTCTTTCACATATTAAATAATATGCAATATTTAAATTAATTCTTAAAATAAATTAACCAGCGGTAATAAAATATATCTATTCTGACTTTTGAGTACAATTTAAAAATTGATTTTGTTCATTGCATTTTTTGAATTTTACTAAAGCCGAAATTTATGGCAAATGTAAATATTTTTCATAAATAAATAATGTAAGTAGTGAGTCAGAAGAAAGTCCAGTCCCCTACTTATGGAGGCACGTAAAGAAGGTGCCTGCATAAATTCGTTTCGACTTTAAACGCCTCTTGGTATAAATACGACTGCAATTTCACAAACAGAAGTCAGTTCGTATCAGAAGAGTATTCCAGCTCAGGTCAGTGAAATTTGTGCAGAAAAATTCTCACACCACAATCAACGATTAAATATTTCTAAAGTGATTCTTCACTTTGATAACATTTCTGATTTTTTGTGTAAACCTGTTCGAAAATCTTTCTAGAGTCTAAAAGTAAAATATCATTCGAGAGCGATACAACAAATTTCATATCCCCCAACCCCAAAAAACCTAAAAAATCCAAAAATTTAAATATCTATAAAAATAAAGTTTATAACTAATTCTATTCACCTTTTGTTTAAACCACGTATACTAACGTATTTTCAAGTGCTGATTAGAAATATAACCTCGAAAATATTCGCAAATTTCACTTTCAAGATCAATTCCCAAAATATTTATCAAATGGCCAAAAATAGCTATTATTGGTAATTTTTCGAGCGGGAAAATGGGTAGGTTGTGACAAAACTTCCTCTTCCCTTTTATAGATCGAAAAATTACTATTGAAAAAATTGTTATAAATATTTATAATTTATCAAAATAATTTAAAGCTATTGATATTTAACATTCATGAAATCTTTTTCGAATCACATTTCTTTTCTTATAATATATTTCTTCTTATATTATATTATTATATTATATATTATATTCTTCGTTATGCAATTTGATTTTTAAACAAAACTGTGATGAGTGACAAAAAAAAGATTATTTTTCTATTTTTCTGAAAACTACAAATGTTTTTGTAAAAAAATTATAAAAGTGATCACAAAGGAAAAGGTGTAGGGTGTGGCAGAACTTCCCCATTCCCTTTTTCAGCTCGAACAACAAAAAATCAAATCTATCAACACTTGACATCAATGAAATCTTTGATCGTCTGATGTTATTTTGTTCTGAAATCGGATTTGGAAGAAAAATTAAAATAAAAAAATTTGATTATTTTTGTATTTTTTCAGATAAACACAAATGTTTTTGTGAAAAAATGATAAAAGTAAATATAAAGTAATTTTAATTTGGTGGAAAAACCGAAACGTTGAAAAAAATTGTTTAATTTTTTTTGTATTTTTGACAAAAATACACATGTTTTTTGTCTCTCCGTACTAATATTTATTTCGCAATTATTGGTAATTTTTCGGGCGGAAAAAATACAAATGTTTCTGTAAAAAATGTATAAAAGTGATCACGAAGGAAAAGGATTAGGGTGAGACAGAACTTCCCCCTTCCATTTTCCAGCTAAAAAAAAATCAAATCTATTAACATTTAACATTAACGAAATATTTGATTGATTCACATTTCTTTCAATGTAATACATTTCTTCTTGTATTATTTTGTTCCGAAATTTGATTTGAAAAAAAAAAATTTGTAATTTAAAAATTATAGATTATTTTTTAGAAAATTATAAATGTTTTCATGAAGAAATGTATAAAAGTAAATCTGAAGTGAATTTAATTTGATGGAAAAACAGAAATGTTGAAAAAAATAAGTTATTAAAAAAAATGTTTCATTATATTTTTGCATTTTTTGACAAAAATACAAACGTTTTTTGTATCCCCCGACTGATATTTATTTCGCAATCATTGGTAATTTTTCGAGCGGGAAAGGGGGTATGATGTGACAGAACTTCCTCTTTCCTTTTTTCAGCATGAAAAATTATAACTTAAAAAAAAAGTATAAGCATTTATAATTTATTAATTAAAAAAAAAATTAATTATCATTAAAATTAATCAATCATAAGTGAAATTTATTTAAATTATTTGCAAAATACATTTCTTCTTATATTATTTCATTCAGAAATTTGATTAAAAAAAAATTATATTAAACAAAATTTTTGATTATTTTTCCATTTTTCTGAACAAAAACAAATGTTTTTGTAACAAATTTATAAAAGTGATGACGAGGGAAAAGGGGTAGGGTGTGACAGAACTTCCCTCTTCCCTTTTCCAGCTCAAAAAATTACCATTGAAAAAATTGTTATAAATATTTATAATTTATTCATGAAACAAATTTTATTAAACATGTTATTAAAATCAATTAATTTGTTATAAATATTTATAATTTATTCATGAAACAAATTTTATTAAACATGTTATTAAAATCAATTAATTTGTTAATGTATTTATTAATGAAATTCATGATATTTAATTAATAATTACTTTAATCAGCAGTCAATAAAATGTATTGAAATAATTTAAATGTGTTTCGCCAACGTGAAACTTGCATACACATACTATTAAAAAACCATTAGTATTTTTTTAACGGCTTCTTGTTGAAAAAAATTTTTTAATTATTTTTGTATTTTTTGAAAAGAATACAAATGTCTCTTGTAACTCCCCGACTGATATTTTACTTTTGTACTAGAAAGAAGGTTGCGCAAAAGTTTTCAAACTCGAAAAAGTCATAAAAGTCATTTGTATTTATTTCCAGAAATCTACTCAAATTCGTAAGTTTCACACAAATCGAGGAATAATGGCGAAACTTTTCTTATTTTTCTGCATCGCATTATTTTCTGTAATCCTGGTCGCAGCGCAGGAGAACAAGAAGCCTGAACTATGCAGTCCTATGCATGGACATGTAAGTTCTGAAACTTTTAATACAAATAAGAATAATTCCTATAAATAAATCAAATTATTATAATTGAATCAAATTTATCTAGTTCAAATAATGTAATAATAATAATAAAATAAAATGATGTATAGGGAAAGAACTTTTATACTTGTTTCGATAGTAATCAATTAGGTTTTTATAAAAAGTGACAATATAAAGTAATTTATTGAATTCTTAAACATTCCCTACCAAGGATTCAAATATGCAATTTTTAAACCTGCTTATCATAATGAAATATCACAACCAAAAGTACCTTTTATTTATACTCTACTATATATAACAATGAAATAACAATAATTTAATTTTAAAATATATACATCTATACCTCTTCAATATGGCTTTCAGGAAAGCGTGAAGATAATTTAAACTTTATTTATATTTATTCAATTTTCTATCCTAAAATCATTCCTGAAATTTTTAATTTCATTTTGTTACCGTTTGCAGTGTACAGACTCAGCTCAATGTTGCCGCCACTTAATCTGCATGGGTTATAGAGCAAAGTGCATCCAAAAGGGCGGACTAATCATCCCAGGCCAAGATAAGAGACCCATTAGTCCATTTTCTCAAGATTAAGCAACAATTTAATTTTTTTTTTAATATTTATAAAATGTATATAATTTATTGTCGGAAATTGAGAATATCAAGATTATTTATATTAAATATTGTATGGAGACGTTTTCGAAAAATTGGAAAACCACTTATATTTGTACTTCAGTATTTTAGTATTTAAGTAACTAATTTCTACCAGAAAACAAAAACACCTCATTATTATTAATTTTATCGTATTTATATTTCGTATTTGCATTTATTGCAAAAAAGTCCCTAGGGCTAAATAGCCCTCGAAGGAACAGGATAATAGATGGTCATTACAAATTTGTGCAATCATTAGTTAACATTAGTTAACATGCAATAAATTACATACATATTTTTATGAATCATTGCATCCGCAATAGATAATGTGATAATGATAAGGTACTAAGAAAGTTAGTTAACTTGAATTCGCACTCTTCTCCGAATTAACATCAACAGGCGAGAGATTACAATCTTACAAAATAAGTCATCTGACCTTTCTGATTATCCCGTAATATGACTAATATGACATGAATAAATATAAGGTGTTGCTTAAAAGATTCCTGGAATTTGTGATAAGATTCTTTATTTTGTATCTTAGAATTTTTAAAACGAAGTATCTAGGCTGACCGAAAACATTTGCGCTACAATCACCGAATTTCGGCGAATCTAGCCCTCATTTGCATTTTCCTCATGTTACGTCCATCGAATTTGGGTGAATGTAAACATGGTCTTTATGTAAAGACCAAGTATTTAATATTACTTAAGGAACTATGGATTTTTGAAATAATATGATGTAATTGTGAATTTAAGATATGTTTTCGATGAACTTTTAATTTCGAAGACCTCATATATCTTGTGCGAATTTCATTTTGAATTTGATATTTACTTTCACCGCGCAATAAATCCTTTTTACATTATCATCAGAGAAGGTTTTATTTGTGTAAAATTTGACACCCCCCCCCTCTGTTTTTGTCAAATGTCCACGTTTTGAAAACCACTGAACCCAAAAAACCGGGGGTAGCGAATGTGTCTGTATGTATGTATGTATGTATGTAGATTTTTAGACTGTCAGCACGATAACTTTCGAAAGAATTTTCATTGGATTGGGCTTTGGTATACTCGTCAAGTGTCCTAAAATGAAGGTCAAGTTCGTTATTGTTGGCCAGCCATATTGGATAAAAATTCGAAAAGTGAGCGCATTTTCAACATTTTTGAGACCACTTTTTTTCAAGATTTCAAAATTCTGTGGACGGTTATTAGTAGTACTCACAAAGATAAACAATTTATTCTCATGACTTTTTTTGATAAAAACAAAAATTACCGGAGTAATAGCATTTACAAAATTCCAAAAAACAAAAAAAATGAACATTTTAAGCCAAACAACGCACGATATGAAAAAATATCAACGAAAGAAAAACGTTGCATTTTGAACACCCTATAAGATTATCACAACAACGTCTTAAATTTTCTTAAAAAATAGAATACTCAAATTTTGACCGCACAAAAAATAATCAAAAATTCCATTTTGCGGTCAAACTAATCAAAATACGAAAAAAAAAAAATGAAATGACAAAAATTGTGTATTCAACAAATATCTACAAATTTATTACAGATCACTTTTTCATAGGACGCGTAGTTTTTTTTTATTCGTAAAAAACTGCTTTAAAACTAGAAAAATTGAATTTTTAGACAAACGACACAAGATGCGGAAAAATAAATAAATAAAATTTGTTTACCCAAAAAACAGCTGCAAATTTGTTATTAATAATTTCCTGATGGGACGCAAAAAACATTAAAAATTAAAAAATTAAATTTTTTGGAAAACGGCACAAGGTACGAAAAATAATTAACAAAAAAGAGTTTTTCACCCGAAAAGAATCTAAAAGTTTGTTATCGATAATTTTTGGATAGAACAGGTAGATTTTTGAATTGTGAAAAACAAGATTAAAAAATTTAAAAAAAATGAACTTTTGGAAAAACGACATAAGAGGCGAAAAAATGGAAAGGCAAAAGTTGATCAACCAAAAAAGATCTACAAATTTGTTATGAACTCTTGTTATCATTTTTCGCCTAAATTATGTCTACAAATGTTCTTAAAACCATTTTATGCTAAGTTGCGTATTTTTAGTTTAAATTGTAAAAAATGACATTGAAAATAAACAAATTAAATTTATGGAAAAACGACACAAGTTGCAATAAAATGTTTAATAACAATTTTTTTTTCTTATAGTATGGGCACTTTTGTTTCAATCATAAAAACGAGACAACGAATATACGTATATTTCAATACCAATGTATATTATGAATTGTGATAATATAAAATTAATGAAATGATACATTTTTCAGGGTAGCTGAGAATAATATTTAATGCAAAATAAGAAACAAATATTAAATCAATCATGATAAATAAAACTTGTACTTTATTTTGCAATATCTGAATAAGCAATTCCAGGTCCATATACATAAATAAATGTAATATACATTTGATATAAAAGTGTTTACCATAATGTAGAAAAGTTCAGATTTTGGACAAAATAGAGTGCGAAGCACGAGATACGTGATGAGAATGTGTTCGTTAAAGCCGAAGGAGCTTTAACAAAAGAGAATTCACAATCACCAAATTACAGTTGTCGATGTTTTGACCTTTAATTTTAAAAGGTCTACACATAAATGTGGGGGAAATACAAAGACTGAGTGCGTAGCGAGAAGCGCGAGATAAATATATTATCGAGTGCGAAGCGCGAGAACCAACAGTCGCGCTTCGCTCAAACTTATATGTGACCTCATATATATTATCGAAATTTCGTCTTAAAGCTGATATTTGATTTAGTTTCATTCAGTTTATTTATTTAGTTTTATTTTTATATTATTTTCTGGTCCTAATATACCGTGAAAATAAATGAAATATATAATTTAAGACAAAATTTGGATAAAATATATGAGGTCATCGAAAGTTACCATACTCTACCATGTAACCAATTATCACATGCTATTATATTCGGCAGCTTTGCAATTAGATAAATGAATATATTGTGCTGGAATTTTGGGAAACGGTTTAATACATATAGAGACCCGCACGTCTGGCCAACTTGAAATTTTATTTTGTTTAAATAGTAATGCAATCTTATTAATACTATTATAGCTAGGGCTCTAAGACCCTGTTCTCAATAGTGGTAGAATTCAAATAGCTTAATTTCTTAATTCAAGGAATGAAAAATAAACTTTGGTATTTAATAGCATTTTAAATGGCAATAGAAGTTTTTTCTCCATTTTATTATGTATCTAAGAAAGTAATTTGATATACAAAGGTGACTCACGAGCATTACGCACATTGGGAATAACATTCCTTTAATTTTCGAGCATGATAATTATACAGATAAACATTAAATTTAAATTTTTTGATGATAATTCTAAATCGCCACAGGTTTCAAGAAATTCAAAGCATATTTCGACTGCTAAATGCAATATGGAAGCAAGTTCTGGTAAGTCCACGTAAATAATAAAGTACATGGAATCAAGTCTTTTTATGACAGTTTGATTTTTCGCAATGAAATAAACAAGCAGATCATTCACCAGCGAATAATGAAATATTAATAAATTCTATACAATAGTAAACATTGCCGAGATTTACATAAAATTATAATAACTAAAAACTACTAAAAACTACTAAATTATATTTTTTAATTATTATAACGATAATACGTGCTGTAGAGCTGCTTGATTTTTTTAAAAACATTATCACCAAAAGTTGAAATGTCAAAATCGACAAAAATAAACTTGATTCCATATACAGAGAAAATATAACCTTATTTTTTATACGGAACCACCTTAACTTGATTCTTTATACTGACATAAATCTTTTTTTGAATATCTTTTTTATATGCAAATTTAACATTGATATGTAAAATATTATTTATTATTTAATCTTGTGAATCCGGGCTTATGGGCCTACTATCTCCTGGAATTAACTGTCCGGGTGGAAGTGCTATACACTTTGCAGCATAGCTCATACATATTAAGTTACGGCAACATCCAAACGATGATCGGCACTGAAAAAATTATAATTATAAAAGAATAATATTCCGAACAATTAATATCCAGTATCATTGAAAATAAAATAAAATTTGAAACTTACATAACCGAATAATGGAGAACATAGGGGTTTCTTTTCATTTTCTTCTCCTGCTACAATGGTAGCAACAATAAAGGCAAGGCAAAGCAGTAATAATAGTTTTGCCATTCTATTTAGCCGAATTAAAGAAATATTTATATTTCTGAAACAAATAAATACATGTATTATATAATATTAAATAATATAATAAGTTTAGAATTTCTACCCAACAAAATAAATGGATAAAAAAATAAATAAAAGAAAACTTAAAAGATAATTTTGTATTAGGTACAAATTTTCTTATTAATTTCTTGCAATTCTATAATGTTCTTAGGACTATGATAAATTAGTTTTAGTATGGAGGTTCTAATGCTTCATGTACTTTATGAACAGAATTTCCAAATGATGGGAACAGAATTTCATTCTGTGTTATGATCTCATCATGCAATTTTATATTAAAAAAAAAAATCTAAGAAAAAATGAAATCGGATGCACCTAAAATCTTCTGTATATGTTTAAACACAAAACTTATTATTATGAATATTTACAGCAACTTCGGATGTAGGTTTGCCCAAGCCCTGTAAAACGAATGAAAATAAAACCATATGTAACTTGATTTTGCGTTAGCTTGATTATTTTTTCCACATGTGTACGTTCCCTCCACTGATGGTAATTAATATTTTAAAATTTTTCCTATCAAAAATATTTCTATCAGCCCTCTAATTGAGATTCTCTAAGAGCCACAAGATATAATTGATCACTGAAACTGTTTTAAACGATTTCATTCTACGTCCAAGATTTTTGTATTGTTAAAATTTATTTTTGTATAAAACGGAAATTAATTTCAAATGCCTAATATTAACATGTTGACATTCAAATTTCACGATAAAGACAGTAATTAGGTTGAACAATGAGGCCACTTTTACCAACCTGTGATATTAGATTGCTGGTCAGAAAATAAACTGATATCTTAATTGTGATTGGGCTACTATTTATACCGATAGACAGAGGAAAACCTACTCAAAGATTTATAATCTTATTTGCAGCCATTCAATACACATGACAATCTTCAATTGAGATCTCTTATTATCAGTTTCCGATATTTATCTCTCATTATTGATTTATGAATCATCTTATGAGCTTGCAACATGTCACAAAAATTTCATTTTGTGAAAAGATTTTTAGAAAAATTTGATCAATTGTTTTGGAAATGAAATAAAAGGCACTAACAATAATTGAGTATAAAACAGGCGTATTTTTGTTGTTTTGTTTTTGTAATTGAAACATGTACGCATCCTATCAAGAAATTGCCAATAGAAAATTTTTAGATCTGATTTAGGAGAACAATTTTCTTTTTGAGGAACACCGTTAACGCATAAATAAATGAAACAGAGAAAATCGACGAAAACTGTTTGAAACTTCTTGTGCTGAGAACGCTTATTTAAAGGAATTAAAGAAAATCTCTTCTAATGACTAATTTAACCACGATCTTTTCAATTATGACAAGAAAAATGGTTAAAATATTAATTATTAATCGCACATTGAGTTAAAAGTACGAATTTGGAAGTAATAATTCGGAAGAACGCCGTCTGCGCGATGAGACTCCGGGAAACAGTCACGATAAATCTGAAGAATACCGTCAACTCAAAAAAATGTAATATTAATTATTATCTTAATTAAATTCATATTAATTTATTCCCTAATAAATTATTTTATAATCATTTAATATACTGTCTAATAATTAATGTTAAATAATGTATACTTATTTTTCAATAATATTTCCAAAATATGTATTTTAAATACTTGGAAGCAAATCAAAATAATATCAATTTAATAATACTATTATTACTAATTAGAGAACAGAAATAATAATAATCATCAAATTGGAAACGTTTCAAATTTTTTCATTTAAATAATGACGTTCAAATTATTATTTGTTTAAAAATGTCAAATTTATGTTTTTTCAATCGAACTTTCTAAGGTTACGAAATTTTCCGTAAGACTATCCCCTTTTCCAGCTCGTTCAGGGCTAAAGTTACGGAAAATTCCGTAATACTAGTCAGCGTCTTTTTTATTGCATTGCTTTGTGGCTGAAAAATATAACGATCGTATACAATTATCTGACAAACATTGGTAATTCATTAAATATTTGGAAATAAATATAATTGAGGATACTAAATGCTGATTGTTAATTATTGTTATCTATTTCAGTTTAAAAAAAGGAATAGAAAATCTAAACGAGTGCCTACATTTGGAATAAATTAATTCATTTTCAAAATATATTTGCTAAAACCGGAATTTTTCAATTCAGTAACCTTTTAGTCTGAATAAGGTTATAACTGCATACATCTCATTCAGATTTAACGAGTTATTCTACTTAGTTAACTGCATCCTTATTCGACAGATGTCACAAGATCAGCTACATCATCATATTAAACTATATTCTTATAAACAAAATTTGTCACATCATATTCTGCAAAATAAAAATGAGTTTGATTAATTATGTCATCTTAAAAGAGCATACAATTTTTTATATTTATTCAAACTGCTATTCATTATACTATTTTATTTTACATATGGATGCATGAAAAAAATGAATCAAAATAGAAGAGGCTACCCGAGTCGAAATTTAGACCCTACATTAAACATGCAGCTTCTTATTAGAACCTGCTTTGACGCTATTTAAACCTATAGCCCCTACTTTAAGGTTTTTACTCCTAGAGAATGAAACATTAGAGCCTCCTTTGATTCCATTTGAACCTACAGGCCCTACTTTGAATATTTAGAAGCTACAGTCTTCCAATTCAAGAACCTACTTTCACGCTATAAGACCTCTCTTCCTTAATGTTGATCCTACTTTGAATCTTTTAAACCAACTATCTTAAAATTTGAACATACATAACCTTTTTTCTTTAATATATATATATATATATATAATATATAAATAATAAACCAAAAAGTATTTGTTACTACATTTTTTATTAATAGTCGGAAATGTCATATACATGCATATTTGATCAAAAAAGGTCAAATACAAAGAATTATTCGAAAATAATATATCAGCAAACATTGTTAATGAAACGCAGGTCTGTTTATCAACTAGTTTACTTTTTTTACTAGATATTGTAAAATTTTAGAGAATCTTTATGCTAACATCTTTGTGTAACACAGTTTTTATAAAATCCACCCTTTCGACTTTCGCCCTTAGAATGGCTAAGAACTTGAATACAATTATTTTCTTCCATCCATTAGGTAGCAAACCTATATTGACGACGTACCTATTGTCAAGGTAGAAGGAAAAAATCTTGATATTTTCACCATTTTTGCATGTATATTCTATTTTTATGATTCAGAGCTTAATCAAGACTCATTTCATGACTTTCACTAAAAATAGCGTATTAGATAGACTTGAAAATGATTACAGACACAAAAAGAGAAAAGTTGAACGACTAGTCAAAGAGAGTAAAGAGAAAATCAGAACAGAAGAAGAGAGGAAAATACAAAACAGCTTTGAAGGAATTATGAAACTATTATATAAACAGTTGAAGGAAAGTAAAAATACAGAGTTTGCGAGCATGAGGAACAGCAAAGGTGAAATGCTATATGATATAGACGGGATAGTAGACGCTTTAAAAGACTCTTTTAAAGAACTATTAGGACGTGAAGTTATAGGACAACAAAACTGCGACATAGAACAAAATGCATTAGAAAACCAAATTGAAAAAGTCTGTGTCACTGAAGTCAGAGACATAATAAAGAACTTGAAAAACGGTAAGGCTGCTGGTGTGGACAGTATCAGCGCTGAAATGCTTAAATACGGTGGCGAGTACATACTTCACAGGTTGTGCGAATTGATAAATTTATGTATCGAGGTGGGAGAAGTCCCAGACGATTGGAGAAAAGCGATTATCGTACCAATATACAAAAGAAAGGGAGATAAAAGCAACTGCAGTAATTACAGAGGTATCAGCCTTCTAAGTACCGTAAGTAAAATATACTCAAAAATACTTATTCGTAGGGTAATGGAAATTACAGAAGAAAAGATATGGGAAGTCCAAAGTGGATTTATGCCAGGAAGATCATGTACAGATCAGATATTTAGTCTAAGACAGATCACAGAAAAAAGCTTGAGAGTTGGAAAGAAAGTTTTCTTTGCATTTATTGACCTAGAAAAAGCATTTGACAAGGTAAATAGAAGTAAACTTTGGGAAGTCCTTAAAGAGTACGGAGTAAATGGAGGGCTCCTGCAAGCAATAAAAACAATATATAAAGGTAGTAAAGCGAGTGTAAAGGTAAATGGGAAACTGAGTGACTGGTTCGATATTATGCAAGGCGTGAAACAAGGATGCGTTAGGTCCTCGTGGCTATTTATCATATTCATGGATAAGTGTCTAAGAACTGCACTCTTCGACGAAGAAGGTGTAGATCTCCAAACAGTCAAGGTACGTGGGTTAGCTTTCGCAGATGACAAGATTGTTATGGCAGAATCAGTCGAGGACTTGCAAGGAATGTTGAATAAACCTAATACAAGCATGAAGGAAATGGGACTCAAAATTAACGTAAATAAAACAAAAATCATAGTGTTTGAGGGAAAAAGTGAGAAAACAATATGCAACATTGTCCTAAATGATGAGAGATTAGAACAAGTTGACTAGTACGTATATCTAGGTACTCTATTCACTAGCGACGGAAAAATAGATCGGGAGTTAGATAGGCGCATCCCGTGTGGAAAAATTTCGTGGCAGTCTTGAATCATGCTAAAGCCAGTACAGTTTTTTTCAAGTCTGTCTATTCACGCAATACTATGCCTGGCACTACACTGGCGCTTTCTAGTTTTACTACGTGTTTGATTCAAACCTTTCTGCTGTCTAGTCCCATTCTTGGCGCTATCTAGGAGTTCGTTACGAATTTGAATATCTAAAGATTGTCCAGATTTTAGCTAGTTTCTAGATAGAATCACGGTTTGGACTTGAACAAAAATTACAGAGGTGAATTCAGAAAATAATCATTTTTGAATAAAAGATTTGGGAAATTACAATATACAATTGTACAAATGCTCAAGCAATAATTAATTGTAGACTATCACATATTTAAGATAGTGAACAATAATTGTTGAAGGTGATAAAAATCTTAATACAAGAACTGCTGTTTCAAGAACGATTTTTTGAAGAATGTTTAAAAACATTTTGTTTCAATTAAATTATATAGTGAAGTTATAATGAATTTATATTGAATTTATAATAATTATAATATGTATAATGCTATGTATAATATTTATGATATTCCAGAAAATAAAATATTATTATAAAAGATTTATTTAATTTATTTTAATTATTTATTGATTCCGTAAATGATAATTGAGCCTAACGTATTAATTATTTGAAATAATAAACAATCATTATTTCGTAGCCTAATCGCAAGTAACATCACACAAACCTTATTTTTTTCAATGATTTATTCACAAATCAAGCACTTTTAATTTTTAAAAATTGTTCATGTTTTATTGAAATAAATATTAGGATGTAATGCATCGAAATTCATGTCCGACAAAAAAGAAACAAAATTTAACTTTTAGATGGCCGAGGTGTTAAGGCGACTGGACAAGGTTAAAACAATATAATAGGAAGTTACATGAGAAGTTCGACACCCGGCGTATGTACAAGAGATTTGCGGAAACTCATTTCTACAATTTTTTGTGTACAAAAACTTTTTTTATATTTTTAATTAACTGAAAAATCTATATATTGGACTTTTATGGCATAAAAAATAATTATATTATTTAATTATTAATTATTTTTTATCAAAATAGCCGATCTGTCTAGAAACTAGTCGATCCGAGCTTTACATCCCAGTCTAGCAACTGGACAGTCAGCCTGTGGCGCGCCAATGTCGACTCAAGGCGGACTGGACAGAAACAGTACAGCGCCACGAAATTTTTCCACACGGGATAAATAAGGGTAAGCAGGTTATCGGTGGAGCAGGGTCCATCCTCACAAATAAAAACATATCAAAAAAAGTTAAAATGGCCATACATAATTCTATATTCGTACCGACTGTACTATACGGTAGCGAGACATGGACCTGTCAAGAAAAGGACAGGAGTAAAATTAACGCGATCGGCATGAAACCTTTGCGCATAATATGCGGGAAAACACTGATGGACAAAGTCCGAAACGAGACAATCCTCAAAGAATGCGGTGCAAAAGAGACAATAGTTGACACATGGGAAAGAAATCAGTTAAGATGGTTCGGTCATCTTGAAAGAATGAAAGATGAAGGACTGACCAAACAAGTGTATAAAGGTAAAGTTAATAGCAGAATGTCCAGAGGTAGACCACCGAAAGAATGGTTAAAATCTGTAAATGAGACATTAATCCGAAGAGACATAAGAAGCCATAGAAACACAAGAGCTTGCATGAAAAAATGCATGGACGTGAAGGAAGCTAGAGTAGTATGCCAGGACAGAAAACTGTGGCGACAAATAGTTTGTAAACAGAGTGGCAATAGAATGAATGACGCCTAAAACAAAGACCTTGGATACTAATGGGCCCAAGTGGGGAACCATACATAACAATTTTGTGAGGCTCTTCACTTCGGGTGATCGCTAGAGAGATTGATCAGCAACCTGGGTCGGAGCAGTGTTGCGGAATAAGCGTGTCATTTATATAAATAAGACGAGAATTACAGATCAATCTAAAATACTCATACCCAACACCTATATACCTATCTACCTTATACCCCCGTGTGGAAAAAATTTCGTGGCAGTCTTGAATCATGCTAAAGCCAGTACAGTTTTTCTCAAGTCTGTCTATTCACGCAATACTAACCTGGCACTACACTGGCGCTTTCTAGTTTTACTACGTGTTTGATTCAAACCTTTCTGCTGTCTAGTCCCATTCTGGGCGCTATCTAGGAGTTGGTTACGAATTTGAATATGTAAAGATTGTCCAGATTTGAGCTAGTTTCCAGATAGAATCACGGTTTGGACTGAAACAAAAATGACAGAGGTGAATTTAGAAAAAAATCATTTTCGAATAAAAGATTTAGGAAATTACAATACACAATTGTACAAATGCTCAAGCAATAATTAATTGTAGACTATCACATATTTAAGATAGTAAACAATAATTGTTGAAGGTGATAGAAATCTTAATACAAGAACTGCAGTTTCAAGAACGATTTTTTGAAGAATGTTTAAAAACATTTTGTTTCAATTGAATTATATAGTGAAGTTATACTGAATTTATATTGAATTTATAAGAATTATAATATGTATAATGCTATGTATAATATTTATGATATTCCAAAAAATCCAATATTATTATAAAAGATTTATTTAATTTATTTTAATTATTTATTGATTCCGTAAATGATAATTAAGCCTAACGTATTATTTATTTGAAATAATAAACAATCATTATTTCGTAGCCTAATCGCAAGTAACATCATACAAACTTTATTTTTTTCAATGATTTATTCACAAATCAAGCACTTTTAATGTTTAAAAATTGTTTATGTTCTATTGAAATAAATATTAGGATGTAATGAATTGAAATTCATGTCCGAAAAAAAGAAAAAAAATTTAACTTTTATATGGCCGAGGTGTTAAGGCGACGGGACAAAGTTACAACAATAGAATAGGAAGTTACATCAGAAGTTCGACACCCCGTGTGGAAAAATTTCGTGGCGCTCTACTGTTTCTGTCCAGTCCGCCTTGAGTCGGCATTGGCGCGCCACAGGCTGACTGTCCAGTGGCTAGACTGGGATGTAACGCTCGGATCAACTAGTTTCTAGACAGATCGGATATTTTGATAAAAAATAATTAATAATTAAATAATATAATTATTTGTTATGCCGTAAAAGTCCAATATATAGATTTTGCAGTTAATTAAAAATATAAAAAAAGTTTTTGTACACAAAAAAATGAAGAAATGAGTTTCTGCAAATCTCTTGTATATACGCCTTGTGTCCCGTCGCCTTAACACCTCGGCCATCTAAAAGTTAAATTTTTTTTCTTTTTTGTCGGACATGAATTTCGATGCATTACATCCTAATATTTATTTCAATAAAACATGAACAATTTTTAAACATTAAAAGTGCTTGATTTGTGAATAATCATTGAAAAAAATAAAGTTTGTATAAAGTTACTTGCGATTAGGCTACGAAATAATGATTGTTTATTATTTCAAATAATTAATATGTTAGGCTTAATTATCATTTACGGAATCAATAAATAATTGAAATAAATTAAATAAATCTTTTATAATAATATTTGATTTTCTGGAATATCATAAATATTATACATAGCATTATACATATTATAATTATTATAAATTCAATATAAATTCATTATAGCTTCACTATATAATTCAATTGAAACAAAATGTTTTTAAACATTCTTCAAAAATCGTTCTTGAAACTGCAGTTCTTGTATTAAGATTGCTATAACCTTCAACAATTATTGTTTACTATCTTAAATATGTGATAGTCTACAATTAATTATTGCTTGAGCATTTGTAAAATTGTGTATTGTAATTTCCCAAATCTTTTATTCAAAAATGATTATTTTCTGAATTCACCTCTGTAATTTTTGTTTAAGTCCAAACCGTGATTCTATCTAGAAACTAGCTCAAATCTGGACAATCTTTACATATTCAAATTCGTAACGAACTCCTAGATAGCGCCCAGAATGGGACTAGACAGCAAGAAGGTTTGAATCAAACACGCAGTAAAACTAGAAAGCGCCAGTGTAGCGCCAGGATAGTATTGCGTGAATAGACAGACTTGAGAACAACTGTACTGGCTTTAGCATGATTTAAGACTGCCACGAAATTTTTCCACATGGGACCCGGCGTATGTACAAGAGATTTGCGGAAACTCATTTCTTCATTTTTTTGTATACAAAAACTTTTTTTATATTTTTAATTAACTGCAAAATCTATATATTGGACTTTTATGGCATAAAAAATAATTATATTATTTAATTATTAATTATTTTTTATCAAAATGGCCGATCTGTCTAGAAACTAGTCGATCCGAGCGTTACATCCCAGTCTAGCCACTGGATAGTCAGCCTGTGGCGCGCCAATGTCGACTCAAGGCGGACTGGACAGAAACAGTACAGCGCCATGAAATTTTTCCACACGGGCCTATATATGTACCTACATACCTTACACCTATATACCTATTTAACATATACCTATCTACTCTATACCTATACACCCATATACACACTACCTTTCTCCAACCGAGCAAGTCACGCCTACCCCGAAAGGGAAATGGCTTAATGGTATAATAATAACATAATAATTTTAGGTTCACCTAGATAAAAGAAAAATGATTTTATTCAAGTTCTTTGTCATTTATTGGCAGTGCAATGTATACCTGATTATCAATTTTTATAAAAATACAGACTTTCATAAAGTTTTCGATAGGAATTGCTGCAACAGTATTTATTTCGTGACATTTATGTAAAAATTGGGTGCTGTTATAACGAGCATTATCGCCTTCAGCAAAAATACACTATCACTAATAATGTTTTGTACAATCGCGTAATGGTACATCAAAGGAATGTGAAACGAAAAAAGTGGCTCAAGATTCAGCAACACCTTTCAATCCAATGTAGGTTCAAATTTAGACCCTACTTTGACGCTAAACGTGGAAAAACGGCCGATTTCGGACATTTTTAGCGTCAAAGTAGGGTCTAAATTGAATTGAAATCGCTGCTTATTTTGAACCTACTTTCCTGCTCCAGCGCCTACTAAGATAGGAGTTATAGGTTCAAAGTAGGGCCTCAATTTCGACTCCGGTAGGATCGAAAATTTTTTAATGTTCCTCCCACGTTTTCTTCCACAAGTAAACAGTTTCAATAATTACTTTCAAATCAATAATTTTTAATAATCTCGTTACGGCGTTTTTCGAAATAAATTCTGTTTTTCTGGCTCTTTAATATTACGGAAGAACGCCCTTAACTCGTTTCCGTATTTTTCCAAATTTTTCAGCGCCAAAAAGTCATTGAATTATTTAGAGGAAGCCGTTATCTCTGAGTTAAAGGTATATTCTTTTCAAATTTTCTGAGACGTATTCGGCCGTCTATTGTTTAGTTCACCGAGTTACGTACGACCGAGTTGTGCATTCGCTGCGTTTCAACTAATGTCGAGCGGGAGGTTTCACGCCGAGGATGAAATCGAAAAGTGGGTTTCTGCAATATTCTTCTCCCCTAGCCAAACTTCCAGGCAAATGCTAGTACTTGTAATAAAGTCTGATGCAGCCGCGGGTTATCACTGGTTGTGATTAAATTCATACAGTGATTATAAGCCCACCTTAGTAAAAAAAAATTTTCACAGGCCCATACCTGGTGAAGTGGATTCGTCTAGTGGTATATGTATTCACGCTGAAGGACCTAAATGACCTTTAGCAACGGGGGTGATTTGTGTATAGACCTCTGTTTTAAATGGGTTTTAAAATGAAAAGTCATAGTACAATAGGTTCTAACCGCAGTGCTACGGGACTTAAATGGACCAATAAGACAATAATACGACCACTTCCTTGAGTTAACGCTACTCTTGCGAAATAATTCTCGAAAATATTCGAGTTAACGGTTTGTTTGCAATAATTATGGAATAATTTTTTTTACAATATAAACAATTTTTAAACCTAGTTTGCCTAATTAAGTGTCAATTTTTTTTACGATTCCATTGATATAAAAATTCTTTTTTGAATTTTTTTGAGTTACCGGTGTTCTTCCAAAACAGAGCACTACCCCCTCCCCCTCCCAAACCAAAAGACTTTTGAGCCCGCCCATTAGCTACTGTACTAATTTGAGGGGGGGTGCATAAAAAACTGTGGTTGGTAACATGGTGGGAGGGACAGTTCAATAAAACTTAATAAGTTTGAAAATCACTCGCATATTTCAGACTTTACATTCTTTCCCCAATTTCCCAATTTTCTCCTTTTTTTTAATAATTCCTCTTTTTCACCTGGGAAATTCGCAATTCATCTCGGTTGGTTCAAAATTCTACTAATTGGTTGAAAATTTAATTATTTTGCTGAAAATACAATTCTTTTGTTAAAGAATCACCTTTTTGGTCAAAAACTGAACTGCTTGGTTAGAAGTTTAACTTTTTTTATGGAAATTCATTTTTTGTAGTTCAAATTTCAGCTCTTTAGTTGAAAATTTAACTATTTCATTTTTAGCTGAAAAATCATATTTTTTAGTTAAAAATTTTAACTATTTGGATACAATTTTATCTTTTTCAGTTTAAAATTCATGTATTTTGTTGAAAATTTATCTTTTTGGCAGAAACTTTATTTTTTTGGTTCAAAATTAATCTTTTTCTTTTGAAATTTAACTACTTACTTGAATGTTGAACGCTTTTATTCAAAATAAATATTTTTGTTTCTTGATTTATCATTTTAGTTGAAAATTCATCTCTTAAGTTGAAAATTAAACTATTTCTTTGAAGATTCGTATTTTTGTGTTGAATTCAATAGTTTTTCATTCAAGTTAAAACTTTCCGGGTTGAAATATTAGCTGGTACATGTTTTGTTGAGAAATCATCCTTGGTTAAAAAAAATCAACTACAAGGTTTAAAGTTAAACTACTTTGTTCAAAATTCATTTTTTTCTATTGAAGATTCATAATTTAAGTGGAAAATTTCTCTCATTAGTCGAAAGTTAAACCATTTTGTTGAAAATTCGATTTTTTTAATTGAGAATTTATTTTTTAACTGAAAATCTAAATTTGTCATTTTTGGTTGAAAATTTATATTTGTAATTGAAGATTGATTTTCTCTCGATGAAAATGAAACTATTTGGTTGAAAATTTAACTATTTGGTTAAAAATTAAACTATTTATCAGGAAATTCATCTATTTGGTAGAAAATTAACATTTTTGGTTGAAAATTCATATTTTAGGGTAGAAGATGAATCTTCTTTGTTGAAAATTCATCTTTTTAGTTGAAGGTTCAACTATTTTATTAAAACTTCGTCTTTTTTGTTTGAATTCATTTGGTTAAAAATTAATTTTTGTTGTTGTTAAAAATTAGTTTTTTTAAACAGAAAATTGATCTAATCCATTCATTAATTGTTTAAAGAATAACTTTTTTGTTGAAAATTCATCTTTGCGGTATATAAGTCAACTGTTTCTTAAAAAATTCGACTTTTTAGATATAAAACTCAAATCTTTTTTGTATATTCTTCTTATTTGGTAGAAAATTCATCTTCTTGATTGAAAATTCATATTTGTAGGTTAAACATTTATCTATTTGTTTTACAATTCAACTATTTTGATGAACATCTAATCATTTCGCTGAAAATTCCACAATTCTGTTAAAATCTTCTTTCTTGTTCAAAAATTTAATAGTTTTGTTGAATGTGAGTCCTTTCGAACTGAAAATTCATCTTTTATGGAAACAACAAAAATTAACTTTTTTGTTGAAAAATCAACCGTCTGCTAAAAAATTTGTCTTTTTGGTTTGCAGATTTTACTACTCGTTTAAAAATTCAACTATTTTGTTGAAAATTTGTTTCTTTTGCTTGTACGTACAACAATTTATTTCTCATTTTTTTCTCTGTTGACTGAAGAATCTTTCTTGGTTAAAAATTCAACTATTTTCTTAAGAAGTCATCTCTTTTGATAAAAATTTCATCTTTTTTGATTGAAATATCAACTAATAACATACATTCTACGTTGGGAGTTCAACTTTCATAACAAAGGCGAAAACCCCGTGTGGAAAAAGCACTGAGTTTTTAAACGTTTAAAGTGCTTAATGTGTGAAAAAATCATTGTAAATAATAAAGTTTGTATTATTGTACTTACGATTAGATTATGAAATACACTGGGAATCCCATTTAAGTACCTCCCATTTAAGTCGTTCCGAGAATTGTTGTCATGGCGGTTTCGGAGCCCGCGGGGTCGAGAGAGAGTTGCCCAATGATGCGTGAAACGCTAGCATTGTAGCAACAAAGGCGCAGTACGCGGGTACACACGCGCGTATATTGCGTAATATTAAGAAATGGTTCACATCCCACTGACTGTTTAGGTTATGAGCGACCGAATATTATGCTCTCTTTGTGTCAAGGCTTTTAGGAGAATACCCGAAACCGCACTTAAATGGGATTCCCAGTGTAATTATTACTCATTATCTCAAATAATTAATACCTTAAAAATATATTATTATTTACGCATTAAAAAAAATAATTATAATTAAGTAAGTAAATCATTTAGGTTAAAATTTTTTCTGAAATGTAACAAATGTATTACATAGATACATTATACATAATATATTACTAATATCAATTTATTATAACTTTACTATGTAATTCAATTAAAATAACATGTTTTTTAAACATTTCTTAAACAGAAATCGTTTTTAAGAATACAGTTGATTTATGCACGGTCCTTAACGTTCTGGGACTGGGCCAGGCGAAAAAATTATGTATAGTGGAAAAAATTCTGTATAAGCTGTCGATAATTTTTCAGCCTGGGGCACATGGAAGTATTATTTCAAATGAAGTTTATTTATCGTTCTAAGTACATATGTGAAGAACGCAAAAGTGACTCTGCGAAGAGGACGTCATGCATATATCACGTATACTTATGCAGAAAAAGATTTACTCAGATGAGTGTAAACGAACTATAGTAGCCATAATATATAAGCATGATAAACTAAGAGAAGTCAGTCAGTCTGTTGCGAACTACCGGGGACATCGAACAAATCGAGTGAAAGCTTCACGTGAATAGTGAGTAATCAATATTCATCCATCAAGTGTATTTCTTTGAACTTGGCGTGTTACAATTTATCGTTATATGCAATCTCATATTTCATTTTCATCGTGCATATCCATACCTGATCTAGTCGCCACTAACACTACTGTATGCACTAAGAGGTCCCCCAGATACATTTTGTTTAAGAGTTTTAAAGAAGTCCCCTGATTACGAATATCTTGGTTATTTTTTCGAAATTCTGGTGTGTATTTGTTTAAACAATTTTTTAACAATTGCATTACGAACCATTTGCAAGTTACTGCGTCACAAACAAATTTTTTTAACAAAAGTAACATATTTGCACAGTTGTATCTCAGAATCTATTGCTTAGAAAATTTGTTAACTTGTATAGTCTCTATTTCGAGGCTGGATCTCTTGATATCAAAAATAAATTTTTCGATAAAATTAAAACTTATTCCACTAATTGTAATTAATAAATATCTATTTTTAAGAGGAAATCGTCTAGAATTTTCATTTGTTAAGCAAAAATCATGAAGGCCGACTAGTCTCATCTTTTTCACTAACACTGTTGCAAGGCATATACCTATCATTAATAACACTGTTCATAAAGTCTCTTGGTTCATTGTTTATACCAATTAAGAATTTAATAATTAAATATAACAATTAACAAAATTAGTATAACCAGCCATTACTTATTCAAAGCCACATAAACAATATATTTCTTTTTTAACTGCGCTACCCTACACAAGCCACAATTTTGAAGATATTCTTGATAACATTTTCTTATAACGTTACTTTTACCATAAACAATATCATTATCTTGGTTAGCATTTCAAATACCTGCTTCTTATTGTTTATACCTATTGTTATTATCAAAAAACCTCATCAATAGTCAATTTTTTTTCGAATTCTGTTGTTAATCTTTGGCACAAAATAAATCTTGTTACTTTCTTGATATTTTCTTGTATAACGAGCCATTATTTATGCACAGACTTATGAATAATATATTGTGGCTTGTAGGGTAGCGCATATTTATAAAAAATATATTGTTTATTAGGCTGTGAATAAACAATGGCTCCTCGTATGAGAAAATATAAAAAAGTCTAAAGTTAATTTTGTTGAAAAGATTAATGAAAAAGTTTAAAAAAAATTGATTTGGTTCATTCAGGATTTTTGATAATAACAAAAGTTTTGAAGAACAAGTAACTTTTATTTAAAATGTTAACTAAGGTAATTATACTGTTTAAGGTAAAAGTAACGTAGTAAAAGAAGGTTATCGCAAATAACTTCAAGGTTGTGGCTTTAAGGGGAGCGTAGATTTATGAAAAATATTTGATGTAAAAGGCTATTAATAAATAATGACTCTTCATATGAGACAATGTCAAGAGAGTAAAAAGTTTTATTTTGTGCCGAAGATTAACAACAAAATTTAGAAATAAAAATCAATCTATTATTTGAGAGTTTTTGTTAATAAAAATAGTTATAAACAATAAGGAGCAGGTATTGAAAATGCTAACCAAGATAATTATACTGTTTGCGATAGAAATAATGTTATAAAAAAAGGTTATCGCAAATAAATGAAAAATTCTGGTTTGTAGGCGAGCGCATGTTTATAAAAAACATATTATTTATAAAGCTTTAAATAATGAATGGCTTGTCGTACGAGAAAATATCAACAGAGTGAAAAGTTTTATTTTGTGCTAAAGATTGACAAAGAAATGTTTTAAAAAATCAATTCTATTAATTATGAAGGGTTTTTATTTATAACAATTGTTATAAACAATAAACGAAGAGAGTTTATAAACATTTAACAATGTTATTAATGGTAGGTATAGGTTTTGCAACATTTTTAGTAAAAATTATGACACTGGTCAGTCTTGATGATTTTTGATTAACAAATAAAAATTGTAGACGATTTCCTCTTAAAAATACACATTTTTTAACAAAAATTAGAGGTACCAGTTTTCATTCGAATAGGTTTAAAAATTGTCTTTGGTAATAAGTAATGAGATCGTTTAAAAATGTTTAAACAGAAACTGATCACGATTTTGAAGAAATAACCGAGATATTCGTAATCAGGGGACTTGTTTGACCTTTGAACAAAAGGTATATCTGGGCCCTCTTAATGCATACAGAAGTGTTAGTAGTGACTGGACTATTTCTTAAAAAAGTTCAATTCAGATTCTATTTTTATCCGTTTTATCACCCAATAAAATTTTATTATCTTGTAATAAAGAACAGTGGATAAGCAAGTGACGAGTTGGGTACATAATAAGCGTCAGCGTAAATTCACTGTATTTTCCTCTTGCAAAAAAATCCGTATTGTGTATCACCTGAACATTCTAAAATTCAAATTTGCGTTTACTTTGGAAAGATATAAGCCAAGTGATTCATAAATAACACATTTGTTGAACCGTTTAAGGAGTTTAATTATTATCGTGAGTAATTATCGTGTTCTATTTTCAATAAACTGTTCAGCAAAGGAGATAGTGTGTTGAGAACTTACTTCATTTTCTCATTCAATACATTCAAGATTATTTTACTGAACAGGTCAATTTTATCCTAATGTTGATAACTAAATCATCTGCTATCACTCATGAAATAATTCTTAATTTAAAATCTTGTAGTAATCCTCATTAAAACCCTGCTAAAATCCTTTACATGTAAGGTTATTTTCAAGTCTAGTATAATTTTTACTGAATAATATAAAATTTTTAATGAAATTCAACCTAAAATTTAAATAGATTTAGACAAACAAAGTCGTGTGAGCAATAAAATGATTGCAATTTTATGGATTAAGTATTTTCAAGTGACAATCACGTACGCAGAGCATGTTCCTCGAAAAGCAGAATGTAGCCTTACAAAGTCGCCCTTGACCAGTAGCATTGAATTAAATGACCGGTTTTTAATCTCTCGAGATGGATACGATTCTGAGTCACTCACAGACACTTGTTAATTACTTGAGCTGAAGATAAAAGAGACCAAAGTGATTACATCACGATAGCAACTGGGAATTTCCTGTTCCTGTTCAACAGTGAACAGTTGAACCTTTTACGAAAAACAAAGATACTTGTGTCAAGTTTACAAAAGTCAATGAGAGTGACTAAGTTTGGAATTAAATATCTGAAAGCTGTCACTCTTCATTTTATCTACAACTTAAATCTGAATTATATTTCCGTTATTTTACTGTCTTAAAAAGTTGATGCTTAGTACTTTCTACTCGAAATGTCTTTAAATATGCAAGATTCATCATTGGAATTTTTATCTTTGGATACTTTTATTTTTACTTCTGCAAGCTTGTTTATTACTTCATGATATTATAATCTTGAGGCAGATGAACTTTCTCCTAATTCTACTTTTCGTAATGTTCATTTTATCGAAATTAATATAATCGAATAATAATATGCCCTCATTTCTATTCCGCTGAATTACCGTTAAACATATTTTTTATTTCTCCGAATTAACACTTGCCCTATAATTATTGCAGATAAGTCTTATTTTCCTGAATTTCCGTTTGTCATCATTTTAATTTTTTGGAATATCGGTTTTTTCTAATTTTTATTTTTCGGAATTACCGTATCATTTACAGTTGTCCTATTACTATTTGCCCTGCTTTTCATTTTTTGTAATTACTGTTTAGCAGAAATTTTATTTTTCTGAATTACCATGTATCCTAATTTATATTTTCCTATTATTTTTAGGCTAGATGTGACAAACGAAAATTATGACGATTGGCAATTGGGAAAAATAAAAATAGTATTTGGATATATTATTTTATGATGGAAATGAAGAAAAGCGTATTTCACAGTACGATAAAAAACATGTTTCTTGATTTGTTAAAATGATTCGAAGATTACCTGCGAATTATCAAAAATTGACACACATTTTTTGCCAAAATGAAGTATTTTGCGAATGAGAATTTTCTGTTTTTATTCAACTTGGGAATTCTTTCTCTTTTGATTCATTCAAAAAAGTTTAAGAATGGAGAAAAATGACAAAATAACGGCACCTATTTTTTAATTCTTGAAAGTAGATTTTCTCAAAAACTCCACTTTAATTAAATTTTTCTGTTAGAAATAGATAGGGATATTTACTACATATCTCTTGAGTTTAGTTTTTGGACATATTTACGCAATTAATGGATGCTCCCTAAACATCTTTTGTGATACCTTGGATTGTTTACGAAAAAAAAAATTCCCAGCCTTAAAAATGGTTTAGCCCGAATAAAACTGTTAGGATACCTTTTTTATATTAGCAGAAATTTTTTCAAATTTTTGGAACAAATAAAGAAGCTGTAATTTTCCTGAAAATCTTCACTTCACGTTCTCAAAATTTGATGAAAAGAATAAAGATTATCTGGAAAGCCCAACCTTTTTTTCCAATTTTTTTAAACAGTTTCTGCTTACATAAGGAAAGCATCCTATCAGTTTTATTGGAACTTAAACATTCTTGAGGCCGTACATTTTTTTTAATATAATTTTTTTTAATGATACAAGATATCACAAAAGAGCTGGGCGTGATTTTTGTCGACCTTTTCTAGGTAAATATGGCCGTATATTTCTCAGAAACAAATAACAATTTTTTTAAATATGATTTTTAAGAATATCCACTTCCATAAATTTTAGAAAATGAGCCACCATTTTGTCTATTTTTCAACATTTTTGAGATCAATCAAAAGAGCAATAATTCCTACGTAGAATAAAAAAGCAAAATTTCGAATAACTACGCTTGTTCAAAAAATACTGCATTAAAAAAAAGTCTCTCATTTTTTTAGATATCGGAAGTAATCTTCAAATGATTGTGAAAAACTAAAAAAAAAAACATTGTGTGGAAACTGTGAAATACGTGTGCCTTTATTTTCACAGTAGCATGATATGTCTAAATAAAATTGGTTCTAACACCATGAACTAGACTTTTCTTGAAATTTTATCGGATTTGAAGTGAATTGATGTAGTTTTGAGTTGCAAGATTTTTTAAAGATAAAAGCAAATGAACGCATACGGAAAATATTCATTGTTCAAATTGGGATGTTTTCTCTGAAATGGCGAATCGGATAAATAAAAAATGACCTCGCAACAAATGTAAAGAAAATGGCTTTTTACCAAAATGTCTAATTATACTCCTTTTTGTAATTTTGAATGTGCAGATAGATAATTCTAAAGAAAATTATAAGCAATATAAACCATTGTTACTCAAACCCTTAAATATTTAAACAACACAATTGACGTTGAAAAAAATAGTAGTTGGAAATCAATTCGCAGTAAATGTGAGAAAAATATTCTGGCAGGTAAAGTCATTGAGTTTATTTTAAGGGTTATTTTAATGTTACATAAAGTTGAATATAGCTCTATTGAAATATGCTCTATTGAATATTTTCAGAAAGTTGTTTTTTCAACATTTATTTCCGACCCAATAGTATATTCAAAAAGTCTTCTGTGAATTTATTTGTTAGTAAATGGCGATTTTCTTGTTTAAATATTTGGGGGATGTTAAAACAACCCTTGAAATGAGTTCAATGACTTTCCCTGCTATGGTTTGTTTCTCATATTAATTGTGAATTAATTTTCAACCCTAATAGCAAAAAAAAACTCCTGTGGTTTTAGTTTTTGGAAATATCATATTTCTTTTTTTAATGTTTGAGAGGTGTTAACACAACTCTGAAAGTAAATTAAAATCCTTTTTCTGGTGGAGGACGCTTTCTGTACTTATTTGAAACTGATTTTTCATCCTGCAATAGTTCACAGAACAAACTGGGGTTTCTATTAGAACCAATTTTTTGGTTCCTATGGAGCTGCAACTAAAAGGAACCCCTATTGCTCAAAAGGAACTGAAAACGGTTTTGTTCCAAAAAAGCCTAAAGTTATCTAGTTAATAACACAAATTTACGTTAAAGCACACATGTAATGAACATTTAATGAAGAGAATGAATGTACAAAATAATATCGCAATATTGGCAATCAAAATAGACATAATGACTTGATTAATTTAATTTGCAGGTTTGTTTTTGTTTCTTATTGTTTACTTTATTGTTTTAGTAATTTTAATCCCTAACTTACTTTTAATTTTTAAATTATCACAATTTGAAGTAATATGATAATCTCGAAAAATAAAAATTAGGTTTTTTTATTTGTGACAAGAATGAAAAACCTTGTAAACATGAAGGCGTATTTATATACAAGAAACTTTTCGTCTTAAGTCATCAGTCGATAATCGTTAAGCGATCCCTAATTTACCTACCTGACTTTGCAAGCGGTTGGTTTGTGAATGCACCTTCCTGTTGTGTTATTTCTGTTTTTAATGCAAAAATCTTCCCTAGTTTTCGTTGCTAAAAAATGTTGACTTCCCTGCTTGAATGTTTAGGGTATGTTGAAACAACACCCAAGCATCCTGTCTACACAAAATAGTGAATCTGTCAAGTTTATGGGTACAAAAGTTTTGTTGCAATGGTGCTAGTCTACAAAATGTGAGGCATATAGCTAAATCTAAAAAACAGTTTTTGAGAAGGATAACATTTCAATAATAGACGAATTTTTCTATTGAAATACATGGAAAGTTTGGCAATTGTTTGAGTAAAAACAGAAAAATAGAAATTAGAGCAAATTGTTAATCGATCAAATTTTGTTTCTTCTCAGTTTTTATTCAAAAACAAATAAGTGTGCGCGATGAAATTCATATGAAAGTGCGGTAACGATAAAATCAAAGATTGTCATAACAAGACCTCTCGTGATATAAAACCCATAACACCTTGGATTTAATGTGGGAGGAGATGTAGGAAGTTTCCTCGCTATACTCTTCTGAAATTGCACTTTTTATGTTTTCAGGACAATTTGCACTCAAGTATTACGAGCAAGCAGGATGTCGAAGTTTGTACTCTTCTGTATTGTTGCCTGCTTGGCTGTAACTGTTATCTCAGGCCGCAACACTAATAGCCGTGATGATAGGATTGAAAAATCCTCATGCCGTCAACATGGTGACCCAGTGAGTAATGGTTCATCATAATACTTGATGCTACACTAGAGCGTAATTTCAAATCTTAAATGCTCGATACGTACATATCAGTCTTATATGAAATACTGAGAAATAATTTTAATAGGAAACGATTAAACTTCTTTGAATTTCTGGCAACTGCGTAATATCATTTTTATTGACCTTAAAGCTATCACGGCTGATGAATGTTAATCCGGTTTATAGAATTAGTTCGTACTACACATGAATTTTCATTGGTGCTACAATTTTTTAAATAGTCATTTATTATTATAAAGATCCGGATATGAATTGACTGCGATTACGTGGTATGCATTGTTTTCATATTTTCCCAATAATTTGCGATTTTATCGTACTTTGTTTTTGAATGAAATTATTCCTCTCAAATATTTTAATTTGATATAGGAAAAACGATCTGCCGCTAAATGGTAATTTCGGTTTATACATACGGGTTGATGATGAAGCTTTTCGACATATAATTATTCTCGGAAATGAATTAGCATCGTTCAAATACTTGATACCACACTGTCAACAACTAAATAATTTACAAATAACGGATCATTGACTGGATTGCATGAAACAACACGCGTCGCTTGCCAAAGGTTATTCATGTTGCGATTGGTTTTAAGGTCACGGGCAATGATATATATATTCCGTACGATTTTTACCGGCAATTTTTGTTCTCTCTCTCTTTCTCTGAGTTTAATAAGGCGCAGTGAAAATGCTAAAATTAATTGAATCGTTTAGACCGATGGAAAAAATGTATGGGTTGATATCCGAAGGAGTAAACAAAAATTTGAAATTGAAGCTTGAAAAGCTAAACGGTGCTAGGTCCAATCAACCTAATTTTACCGGAGGAACACAAAATCTTTCTAGAGGAAAAATTTACAACTGCTTTAGTAAATTATGTTGTTGTTGTATAGGTGGATGCATCAGTGTAATAAACATTCTGTGAAAAATAGATGGCGCTAAATGTGCATGTAATAATCTAATGGAAATGTCGATGGACTTAGCACTGTTTAGCTTTCCCTAATATTATAAACTTGGATGATATTATCTGTAACTGTTGATTACTTGTAAAAACTATATAATGATATTCTGATTGTTAAAAACTATTTTTTTTTGTTACTATAATTCATTCATTTCGTATGAATTTTTTGAAATTTTAAAATATTTGAATACATTTAAAAAGTAAAGTTGAGGATAAACAATTTCATAACCTTAATTTGTTCACTAAAATAGGTGTCAGAAAGCGAGAAAGTATGACAAAAAAGAAAAATGATAGCATGTTTCTTTTGTTCAAGCTGAGAAAATTGCAGGTTCGACGTATGCAACTTTTTCCAAAATATTTGCATATGACTCAATTGAAAAAAAACATATTTTTCGCACCTTTGCAACTAACTCTAAATTGAGTAAAAAATTTGGTTTCAAATACTAATTTTTCATTACTGTTCACTACTAAAAACTGTACATATGAAATATTCACCATAATTTTTGAACCAATAGGAATTTTTTTTAAATTTTCAAACCAAAAAATAGAGCAAAAGATATTAACAGGTTTCAAATATTTTTCGTCACTTTTTTCGGATGCCAACCAAAGAATTTTTTCCTTCAGGTGACATGATTCGATTAATTGTAGCATTTTTACTCCGCCCTAGAGTACATCCCTCACAATATTTAAACAACTGATAATAATATAAAATTTCTTTAAATTAAAATCAATTATAGTACCATTTTTCATATAAATTTTATTATTTATTACAAGTAAATAGTGAATGACTAATTAAAATTATGTTTATATTCTCAGTGCAGCAACGATAATCAGTGCTGTAACGTTGTAAAAATGAGGTGTCACGAATACGCAGGAAAGTGCCAAGTTGTGATAACTGCTCAAGATCTGCAGGAACAGAAGGCAAAGCTTAAACCAACTGGGCACAAACTTTGGTAAATCCCACACCTTAAGTTAAAAATTAAGTGTATATAAGCAAAAAGAATTGTTCACATAATTATTTGAGATTAAATATGGATTATCCATTCTGACATACTTTGTACTACGTTTTATACTGTAACTAAAAACAAGACAAATATAATTTATATAGAAGTGTGAGATATTGTCTCTTTGATATTACATAAGTTTTGTAAATATGATTCAAAACTCAAAGAACAAACAGAGACCTTGAATTAATAAATCTGTTGTATTAACAACAATATATGAATAAAGTGAGACTTATTTCGTAGAATTAAACATTTTAAATTAAGTACTAGCCCACTAACCTTTAAGATGTTATACTTTAATTCTTTTTGTATAAGCTTTGGCTACTTGAAAAATAGAACATACATTTTTGGATGAAATATCTTCGTTTAGCCTTAGTTCATTCTGCGATAAAAATTGATTTACACGAATAGTAAAAAATTGAAAATAGGTTTAAGGGCAAATGGTATAGTATGAAGTCACAAATTGCCTTGTTTTCTATGTAATGGTTTATGGCATCTCTTATTTATAAATGAAATAACATCGTATTGAAATTTAAAAAAATTAAAGATTATGGCAACGGCCATACCATGCTGGAAACACCAGTTCCCGTTAGATCACTGAAGTTAAGCAGTGTTGGGCGCGGTTAGTACTTGGATGGGTGACCGTCTGATACTACTGCGTTGCTGTTGGCGGCCGTGGGTGTGGTGAGCCCACACTTGTAGTTATTTACTACAAGAAACTATCCACCTAGAAACACTACCCGAATCGGGTAGTGTCACGCTTACCCCTAGAGGCTCGCCGAAAGGGAAATAGTTTAATGGTATAAAAAAAGAAAATGTTTCAGCCCACCTCTTATGGGCCCGGTGGAGTTTGTATTTTTACAAGAAATTTTTTAAAAATATTTACGTGGGCATTTAACAGCCACCATTCAAGCAGAAAAAAGAGAAATATTAATTTAACCACAACAAAAAATTAAAACACTCAGAGAAACTTCCTCTTGTGTCAAAATGAGGTTTTTTGGCAAAATGGAAGTTCCTCTTAAACTTAATGTGAAGAGGATTTTCAATCTTGCAGCCAAATAATTCTGTTTTTGTGAACAAGATTTTCACGCGGTTCGAAACAAAACAGGCAAGATAACGTCTTTGGATAAATTGATTTTCAAAAGTCAATTCAACGCCAATTCTTATCCGATTTGAAGGTATACAAAAATAGAAGCTGATGAAATTTTACATAAATTTGACGGATCAGATTTGCAAAATTTTTATTTTTTTAATTTAATGAAAAAATTCAGTATCAGTAGAGCCATCAACCAAACAAATTTTCCAGTAGCAACGCAGATGTTTGATGATTAATTAAAGTTGTTATAAAAAAATAAGTGCATTAACATGGTTTCGTGAGAATTGGCTGCGATCCGTCACTTGATTCACACTAAATTTGTGAAATGTATAGACAAAACGAGCTTCTTTAGATTAATTAAAGTTATTTTAAAATTTGTTATTTCATAAACAAATTTTATGAACAATAGTCGACATTAGGCACTTATGATAGAATAAATTAAGTTTTTCCTGTGGAATCAACCACAAATTACTCGGGAATGACACATCTAATTATCATATTCATTCATACAATAACACTTGACGATTATTTAAACAAACTTGATTAACGAAAGTACTACTGGGCTATTTTTCAACGTAAAAACTTTCTTTTAACGTATTAAAATGTAAATAACTAGTTTCTGAACTTTAAAGACATTTAGATGGAAATCAACTATTATTATTGTTAAAAACAATTTTTAAGCAAATTTTTATTGTTTTGTACATTTATAAACAAAAATTTGAGGACTTTTTTCGAGGAATTAACTACTAATTTTATTATTCAGCAATGACTTCTCGCTATCAGTAAATAACAATTGATGATTGTTTAACAGTCTAATGATTTTAACAGTTTAATGATTGACTTAACAGTCAGCAAACAATTATTCAAACAATTTATTATTTTTTTTATTAATATTCTCTTTAGATAATGCTAGAAAGTTGCAGTTTTTCTGAAATTTTAATCTTCGCTTCGACATTTTAGTAATAAACAAATAATACATAAACACCAGAGAGAATAATTTTTTAAGCAATCTCTTTCCTTTTTTTTATATATATATTTTTTTTCTGAAAGACGACCAAATATTTGGGATATAGTCTTTAGATTTTATATATGTGTCATATTGAATGTAACTTTTCCTTGTAGTAGTTGCTAATAGAGCCCTTTTGCTTATATCAATATGTTTAAAACATTAGAAAAAGAGTGAAAATACTTCATTCAAAAAAATAGAATACTTTTAAAACAATGATTATTGAAGATGTTCATTTATTATTTGTTTATAATTAAAATTAAAAAAAAAGCTAAAAATTTCCGAAAAAACGTAACATTCTAGCATTAATGTTAATAGTAATATAATTTCAAACAATATTAGTATTATATTAGTTTCAAGAGTGTGTTAACACTGAAACTAGGCTGGTTCAGTTAAGTCCCGTAGCACTGCCCAGGTGAAAATTTTATATGTAATTTATATATAGTGGACAAAACACTGATATTTTTGATTTGTTTTATACAGAACAATTTCTAAAACAAATGAAAAATAGCGCTGTCTTGTCCATTTTATATAAACTTTACATAACTTTCAAAAGCACTAAACGACTTTCACTTCACTAGATACGAACCAGTGAAACTTTTTCTTTTCTAAGGTGGGCTATAATTACTTTATATAGTCAATCACATTCAGTGATAACCTGAGGCTTCATTTGACATTATTAGAAGTACACGAATTTGCCTGGACGTTTGGCCAGAAGAAAGGAAAACTGCAGAAAACCATCTTCCCGAGTTCAGCCGGTTTGCCGACTGTCGAGTTTGAAAGTAGCCAGATCATCGAGCATACACAATCATCCTCGACATCAAACATCCTGCTCGACATTAGTGAAAACTCAGTGAATACTGAACGTGATTGTACATTGCAGACGGTCACCCATCCGAATGCTATCCGCGCTGAAAATGGTTGAATATCCGCTACTCTTCCCGAGTCGATATTCACCGTGCAGCTAATGCCATCGGTTAATAAAGAATGACACATTGCTTAAACAATTATTTTTGTTAACTTTAATTAATTATTGCCTCACTCTAACTGGAAAGTTGAAAGCAAGTTTAAGAAGTCAGAAAAAACGCGACTTTCTAACTTTATTCGAAAAGAAAAGTGCTATTACCAATAATAACCATCACCCTAATGTCCACTTATCGATTATTTTTCAAAAAAGTAAAATTTGTTTTTGACTTTCATTTTTGTAGGTCAAATATTTATTCAAAAAAAAATTGCTTGCGATTAATGGAAAGTGCGTAAAAAAACTTATCGAAACTGTACTGGACGGAATTTTTTAAAAATATTTATCTGAATAACAAAGTTTTTTCCTTATAAACAACTATCTAATAGCACAACACTTTGCCCAATTTTGATTAAGATCAGAGCATGTATCAGAGAACACTAGCTGTGGCAACTAATTTAATAATTCGGTGAAACATAAAGCCCACTTTAAATTTTTATTTCACCTGCGTCTAGGATTCGAGTTCGTCGGTGGTGCATTAGCATTTGATGGCGAGATAAGCGAAAGAGTTATTGTGCGTTCAGCCTTATCGCGAACCAGTTAAAAGGCGAACCGATCGATAACAAGATTTCATGCTCGTGAACTAAAAGAGCCAATCCTGCGAGCATCGTTGCGATGCTCGGACGAGATAGATTTTTATTCACGCTTATATACGATATGAAGAACAGGTGTGTGGGTGGTTTAATTGCGTCGACTTATCTACCGATAAACACGCTCTACACTTCGCCATGTGCCATATGGTATATACCGAAAATCGACCTTTTCTATACACGATCACGCTTTTTTCAGATTCAAATGATAACTCGACTTTCTCTTGTAATTGCGGTACCGAGCGATCGATGCTAACGCTCTTCAAATACCAAAAAGGACGACTGTGTATACGGTAATCGCGTACCGATATAATTATCGCCACTTCCCAGGGACCATATCGTGTTAATCAAGTTTTAAGTGGGTTTCAATCCCTCAGAGAATTACTTTTTAATATTTACAAACAATGTGTAGTTAACGACTTTGAAATGGTATCCGACACTTTGAGGGTCTTTCAAAGATTCTCTTTGTTAAAACAAATGTATCGAGAATCAATAGTTTATATTTAAAAAAAATTGTTTAACTTCAATTAAATAATGTTCATTTTAAAAACGACAATCCTAAACTTCGTTTTGTTTAATACTTTATTGGCCATTCAAAAACTATGTCATGCTACTATGGTGTTGAGGGGAAGGGTGGGGGGTTAATAATTTTTGTGACGATTTGTGATGTAAGGAAGGAGGGGTTGAAACAAAGCGTGATATCACACTTGGGAACTATAAAGATGAATAACATTTTTTTGAAATGCTTAAAAAACTGAAAATTAATGATTTTATTTTACAAGTAATGCATCTGAATATAGACTTCACACTCTTTCCCAAATTCCCGTCTTTACCCCATTTTTAAAAAAATTCCTTTTTTGTCCCTGTTTTCAGGAAACTTCTCCTTTTCCTAAGGTTTCCGCATAAATGCGAACTGAATGAATAAAACCCCATAAAAAATCCAACTATTTTTTGTTAAAAGTTAATTTTTTTCAATTGAGAAGTCTACTATTATATTTTTCATTCAGAATTCATTCAAAACTAATTTTTTAGAAATGCCAATTTAATTATTCTATTTTTTCTCGAAAGTTCATCGTTTTTAGTTGAAAATTTAACTCTTGAATTTTTCATTCATAATTCATCTTGTTTTATTGAAAATTCAACGTCTTAGTTGAAAGTTGAAATACTTTATTAAAACTTAATTTTATTTGTTGAAGATTTAACCGAAAAATTGCTCGTTTTTAGTAGAAAATTCAACTAATTTGGTTGAAAATGTATGTGGGTTGTTGTAAATTTATATTTTTTGGTAGAAAATGAATCTTCTTGACTGAAAATTTAACTACTTAATTGGAAGTTGAACTAATTTTTTAAAAATTAATTTCATCAGTTGAAAATCCATCTCTTTAGTTGAAATTCGAACTATTTTGTTGAAAATTCGTTTTTCCTTTAGTTGCAAATTAATTTTTTTTCAAGTGAAAATTTAACTATTTCATTTTTGGTTAAAAATTGATCGTTTATAGTTCAAACTGGAACCATTTTGGTCGAAAATTTATGTATTTTGTTGTGAATTTGTCTTCTTTAGTAGAAAATTAATCTACTTGATAAAAAATTCAAGTAAGTGGTTGGAAGTTAAACTGCTTCGATAAAAGTTAATTTTATTAGATGAAGATTTATCTCTTTGCTTTATAATTTTACTACTTAGTTGAAGCTTAAACTATTTTGTTGAAAATTAATTTTTTTAACTGCAAATATAACTAATCCTGTTTTTGTTAAAAGTTGAAACGGTTTTAGTTCAAAATTCAACTATTTGATTGAAAATTAACTTTTTTGTTGAAAATTCGACTTTATGGTTGAAAAATTTATATTTTTTGGTAGAAATTTTATCTTTTTTGATTGAAAATGCAACTATTTAGTTAAAAATTAATCTGTTTTTGTTAAGGATTTAATTATTTTGTTGGAAATTAATTTTTTTAACTACAAATTTAACTAATCCTGTTTTTGTTAAAAGGTGAAAGGTTTTTAGTTTAAAATTCAACAATTTGGTTTAAAATTAACTTTCTTCGTGGAAAATTCGTCTTTGTGGTTGAAAAATTGATATTTTTTGGTAGAAATGCTATCTTTTTTAGTTCAAAATGCAACTATTTAGCTAAAAATTAATCTGTTTTGGTGGAGGATTCGATTATTTTGTTGAAGATCCACCTTATTTGGTTGAATTCAGCTGTTATTAATTTAAAATAAAAATATTTTTGGTTGAAATACCCACTATTACATTTTTTGTTGATATTTCATCTTTTTGGTTGTGTGTGACTGTTTTTGATTTAAAATAAAAAAAATTTCTTGGTTGAAAATTGAACTATTTTTTTTTAAATTCTTCTTTTTTTTTTGGTTGAAAATTAATTTTTCAAATGGAAATTTAATTAATCGCTTTTTGGTTAAAAATGAACATTTTTCGAAAATTCATTTTTTCGAGTTGCAAATTCTATTGTTTTGTAGAAAAATCGCCTTTTCAGTCTGAAAATTCAACAATCTGGTTAAATTTTTCTTCTCTCTTGACTAAAAAATCATTTTAGGTTGAAAATTCAACTCTTTTGTTAGACATACATCTTTTTGGTTTAAAAATTCATCCCAGTCGGTAGAAATTTTATCTTTTTCGCTTAAAAGTGCAACTGTTTGGTTAAAAATTAATCTGTTTTGGTGGAATTCAACTGTTTCCGATTCAAAATGAAAATGTTTTCTGGTTGGAGTATCAACTATTACAGTTTTTGTTGCGAATTCATCTTTTTCGTTAAACTATCAACTATTTTATTTTTGGTTCAGAATTAACCTTTTTTTTGAAATTCAATTAATTGGTTAAAAGTTGGACTTCTTTGTTAGAAATACCATTTTTCATTGTTGAAAATTCATCATTTTAGTTAAAAATTTTATTATTTTGTTAAAAATTTAACTATTTTACTGAAAATGGAACAGTTTTGTTGAAGATTTGTCTTTTTGGATTACAAATTTAACTCTCCTCTGCAAAATTCGTCTTTCTGACTTAAAAATTCTACTAACCGGTTAAAAATGCAACCCTTTTTGGTTGAAGTTTAATCTTCGTTGTTTAAAAATTCGACCATTTGGTTAAAAATTCATCATTTTAGGTTGAAAATTCAACCGTTTGGTTAAAAATGCAAACCATTTTGTCGAAAATTTGTCTCTTTTGCTTGAGAGTTGAAGTATTTCGTTGCAGATGCAACTCTTAGGTTGAAAATTATTATTTTTTCTCAAATTCAAATATTAGGTTAAAAATTCATCTTTGTAGGTCGAAAATTCAATCAAGTGGTTACAAATACAACTATTTTGTTGAAAATTCAACTATTTTGTTAAAAAGTCGTCTTTCTGGATTGAAAATTAATCTTTTTTGGATTGAAAATTTTTTTTTGTAGAAAAGTTCTAGGTTAAAAATTAAACTATATTATAAAAAAATGGTCATTTTGACTTGAAGATTCGACTATTTGGTTACAAATTTAACTGTTTGTGGTTGAAGTTAATTTTGTTGTTGTTATTGTGAAGTATTTTTGACGTCACCTTGTGGAGGGTTCAAGCTTTGTGCGATAATTTGTGACGAAGAAGGGGAGGGATAGAAAAAGTGTTCAAAATAGCTTGACGTAATGTTTGAACCGCCCCTTATAGATAATCTAAATGAAACGTTAGTAGTGTTCTTAATTTTAGCTTGAACTTCTTCCACCTAACAAATAATAGCTTAACTTCCAAAAACTAAAGAATCCGTGTTTAATTAAAATTTAATTTGAATTTTAACTCTTTATGATGAAAAGGGTTGCAAATAAAAGAAATTACCTTCGAGATGATTTTTTTCAAGAACCGGTCAATGAGATGATCACAGTGGTCATTAGAAGTCTTTTGAAGTAGGAAAAGTAGCCGGACTTTGAAGCAAAAGCCGAAAGCTCCTGCTTGTTACTCGGTTCCTCCTGTTATTTTCTCGCTCTCATTAGCGCCAGCTTAAGTTAAGCATCTCGACTCTTTTCCTCTGTTCTTTCGGTTTGAGATTCTTTTATCATTATGTTCACTTGCACATACAAGGAAAGTTTCTCTCTGACATATTTGTTATAAAACATTTTAATTTAAGATTGTTTTTGCTTCCTCAAAAAGAACTCTTTGTAATTGTAGCAATTTCGAAAAAAAATTCTTTTGTTTAATTAAACATTTCTCTATTTAAAAAATGTCTGATAGAATGTTCTAAGTAATTGTCCGGATGCCGGATTTATGATATTTTAAAATTCGGATTTTTATGGTCAAAATTTTTTTCATTTGCATAATTTAAAGTTAATGGAAGAATAGAAAAGATTCGCTCATTCGAGACGAATTGATTGACATCGATTGAATGTATAGCTGAATATATTTTATTAAATAGTAAAAAAGTTATGGTCATTTATAATATTTGAAAAATCGGTTTCTCACACTTAAACTATTTTCATTGACTTAATCCAAAATTGATGCAAAAGTGGAAAAGATTCCTTGATTCGAAACAATTCGATTGATCTATAATACTTATACATGGTATTGAAGAGTATGGAAATTATGGAAATTTACAGAATTTGAAAAATCTGTTTCAAACAGAAAAACTTTTTTCATTAACATAATTCAAAGTTCATGCAAGAATAGAAAAGACTCCTTCATTCGAGAATTTTGGACTGACCTATTTGTATTTTGTTATTTTTAACTTCCTATATGAAAAAGCAAACATATTTGCTTATTAATCATGATGGAGAAGCAAAGTGCTTATCAAATGAGCACCATGAAGTTGTAAATACAAACAAAGTGGAAACACCCGAGATTGAATTCACAGTTAGTTTCTAATATTTACTGCATCAATATTTTACTATGCCGAATCAGTAGATGAAGACTTATAAATATTCACATTTTATTCAAACATATTTGTTTTTATTAAATAAGATTTAATTATGAAGCCAGTTATAACAGTTTATTAAATGTAGATATTTCTTAGTTTCTAAGCAATATTTTTGCGTTATTGCTCGTTTAATAAGGAAATACATTTTATCTGATACGTTCAAGCTAGGTGTTAGCTTGCAAATATTGGCCCTGTCACCCTTATCTTACTAAGCCTTAGTAACCATATGCGATACTGTCACCCTTATTTTCGTGTAATAATTACTTTTTAGTTATTTGGAATATAACCAGGAATAAATTAGATTAATTTGTCTTCTTAAAAAATGTGCGACAAACCTAATGCTACATTTTCATATAGGAATTGTTTCTATATGGTAATAAAATCTTGATGTTTGCTTTTGTTTTTTCATTATTTTATTTTGAGATGAATAATAATTTAAAAATTTTAAATATTGGTACACCTCCTCAATTTTAATTATGCAAAAGTGGGCAGTAATTGTAAATTTTGATAGACAAACTTTAGACTTACACAACAGTCATTTCGCCCATAAAACTCCCTATAAAAAACTTTTAAGTTGGCTGCGTCGATAATTTTTTGTTGGTAATTTTTTGTCGGTAAGAATTTAAGTTCTATAAGTAGATTATAAAAATAAGTGCTTCAAATTTTTAAACACTTATACATTTTTGATGTTCAATTAATCCTTTAGATTGAGTCAAAAGTCAATTCACTCATAAAATTATTAAAAGGTCATACATTTTCTGCGTCGATAATTTTTTTTCGTTGATAATTTAAACTGAATAATTTGCTTAAAATTAAACCATTTCGAATTTATGTAATAATAGAAAGCTTTGATAAATGAACAATGTGAAAGTAATAATGTTCCACATTGAATAATTTTTTGATTTTTTCAAATAAAAATATTAAAGTGTGTAAAATAAAATAATATTAAATTGATAATATATAAAATTGGGATCAATTTTAAATCTTTTGAATTTTACAACAAAATGAAATTATTAATTGGAAACTAATATTTCCTTAATCAATATATTTGACGACGCACTTAGGTTCTTTAATTTTCTTTGTCTGTTAATAAGTTTTTCATCTTTTATGACTTAAAATGGCTGAAATAAAAAAGAAGCTTCCAAGGCTTTTGACTTCTGAAATTACTTTTAGTAAAAATACCTAAATTGATCAAATCTATTACAATTACAATTTTTCAATTTTCAAGGAGGAATGGAGGTCCTAGCCTTCTCACTTCATTATACTGGGTGTTCTTTTTAACTTGAGACATCGAAATATCTCAAAAAATACGCATCCTATGAAAAAAATATCCGTAATAAAAACTTTTTATTTTCGAGCGGGAGAGGCGAGTTTGAACAAATTTACCCCACACCGCCCCGCAGGAGGCAGGAGTGGGGGTAACTTCGTAATTTAAAATAGGAACCCCAATTTTTTATCACAGATTCAGATTCTTCTTTATGAAATACGTAAG